>CM029377.1:22449890-22507390 GCA_017165825.1 Hepsetus odoe
ATCGGGCATGACTATGCAGCTGTTCCAATGTTGAGGCAAGGAAAAGTCTCTGAAGTGGATGAATGCAGCTGAGCAGAAGGCTAACAGTTCTCACACACACACACACACACACACACACACACAGCACTATGAACTCACCTGCGTAAGCAACCCAGTCAGGTGTGAAGGTAGACTGTAAGAGAATCACACACACACACACACACACACACACACACACACACACACACACACACACACACACTTCCGTGCATTTAATGTGTAAAAAGTGTGAAAAGGTGAAAGCTTTACTCTCTCTCTCTCTCTCTCTCTCTCTCTCTCTCTCACACACACACACACACACACACACACACACACACACCCTAGAGCATATTTACAACAAAAAAAATGTTGATTATACAACAGCTGCTGCTACTCTTAGGTCACACACACACACACACACACACACACACACACACACCCACACACACACACACACACACACACACACACACACAGCTCGTGGCCAAGGAAAAGAAACGTGCATTGTTGGGCTGAAGAAAAAGAGAAAGAGCAGCTTTGTAGTGTGGAACGCCCCCTGCACCGGCGCCCTGCCGAAGCTGACAGGATAATTACTGCACTTCCACTGCGCCCTCTGATTGGCTTGTTTTGGCAAGTCGGTGAATATGAGCCCAGAACGGTCCTCCAGAGTGTAAAAACGCCATGTTTAACTAGTCATTATGAATAATCCAGCACATTAAAGTTGAAGCTGGAGTTTAACATGCCATATGTGGGTACTAGCTCGAGTGAAAGGTTTACAGGTTGGCAGTGAGACCAGCTATGTTATAGGGGTTGGAGCTGTTGATGAAAAGGCAGGTGTCGGAGTTAAATATGCTGAGTTTTGCTTTGGGAGGGACGGGGACAGACAGGATTAGAAATATGTATACAAGTGACAGCTGAGGTTGGACGAGTTGGAGACAAGAGAAGATACTGCGTTGGTTTGGACGTGTAAAAACAAAGTTTTTGTCTCTCATTTTTAGTACAGTCCCTGTGGTTTCAGAGCCAGAAGCAGTGTGGGATCATCTCCACAGAGCTTTGGAAGGTCCTTCAAGAAGCCTGGAGAACTATTCCTGTAGACGACTGCTCACCTAGGAGAGTTGAGGCTGTGCTGAAGAATAATTGTGGTCAAAAGAAGTATTGACTTCAAAGCTGGTTAGAAATCTACAAACTCTTTTTACTACAGGCTGTATTTACATGGAGGTCTGCACTCATTGTTATAAATCTCCGTCTCATTTTCCTACAAAACAAAGATATGAGTGGAAGCCTAAGACCTTCGCACAGTGCTCTGTGTGCATTAGATATAAAGATATGATATTTATGGTTCTCTTATGGTGTTCTTCCAACTTAATAAGACTGCCCTAATGGTTTGTTGCTCATCAGTTAAGAGTTTTCTGTCCATCCATCTATCCATCATCTGTGCCAGATCTTTTGACTCAGGTGATGAAGATGCTGAAGCTTGTCCCATCATAGATACACCCTGGACAGACAAATACACTCTCAAAGCTAGAGGACAATCTCCTTAACTTGTATGAGAAGAACTTACATGGTCCACACAGAAAGAATCCCTGTGTTTCCATGTCAAGGCAGATGAAGAAAAATCCATAATTTTATCCATAATTCTGCACTTGTAACATTGTCTTATGTTGTGTCTTATGTCGTCTTGTGTCTTATGTTGTGTCTGATGCTGTCTTATGTATAGCACCAGGGTCCTGGAGGAACTTTATTTCGTTTCACTATGTACTGCGTATATGGCTGAAATGACAATAAAAACCTACTTGACTTGACTTGATAATTTGCTTCCAATTAAACCCTGAATCAGACTATGCACTGTTAAAGCTGACTGTTAAAGAGAAATTTGCAGTTCAATACATATCATTTCACTGGGATATCTGATATATATTTGAAAAAGTGCTCTACACCAGTATAGCAAACTGGAAAAAATGGGATTTAAGCGAGTCTGTGCAAGAACCAAGCTTGTGCACTTCCCATATCTGGTTGAAACGTGACATAAGCAAATGTATAAATAAAAAGGGCTTATCCAGGCTCTCCAGGCGCTAATCATATTCCTCGGGACCCGTGGGCCAAAACTTGAGACTAGATCAACATTATTATCCTTAATATTTTATGTAAATGTCTAAAGCAGCTAGCTATAAGTGCTGATGTAGGATTGGACTGGATTACATGGGCAAAACATCCCACTTTTCCTCAGAAGTGCACTTTTCAACGACTCCAAACAAGCTTAACATAAACGCCCATCTGTACAAGACAAGGCTCTTAGCAAAAGCAAATTAGTGCTGCTTTTTTACCACAACTCAAAAATGATATGGAAAGTGTTTGCAAAAGCAAATTGGCCAAATTGTCCTCATAAATGCTGTTTATCAGCCAAAACATTGCCTTTTGTTTTGAACCAGAGCTAGCATGTAAATTAGCATTGGTCAAATTGCTAGGCCTGAATCACTTCACCCTCACCTCAGTAGTCTGAGATGGTCAGTTATCTCTAACGACCTCGTTTATGTGGGTACTTACTTTATTCTCTATAAACATGGGCTAAAGCATGTTAGCCTAGCTGAAAAAGTAATAGCATAATGCGGCCCAAAGTTCATCCATTTTTAAAGGGGACAGTAAGTCATAGGAATGTCAGCAAGTCTCAGAGATTTGTGAACAGCACATTTACATTTACAGCATTTAGCAGACGCTCTTATCCAGAGCAACGTACATGTCCTAATCACAGGAACAGTCCCCCTGGAGTAATTCAGGGTTAAGGCAAGACCTATATTAAGCTAATTGGCTAATTACCAATTAGCCTTTTTGCTCCAGCACAAAACACAAGGACTAATGGTTCCTGGGACAGAAATGAGCTGTGTAATTTCATCAAAGAATTACGGATTTTTGCTGTAAAATTTTACATTTAACATACCAGATCTTTGCAACAAATTGGCACTTTTGTAGTTCTGTCATGAAATTTACATTCAAGCCGCAAACCCTAAGAAATATTACAAAATAAATAAAATAAAATAAAAACAAAAATAAAGACTCTTTCTAAACTCTTTCTTAAGTTAACTTAAGAACTTAAGAAACAGTTTATATTTATATAATTTATCTTTATTGTTATTAATGTACATTTCCATCTCTTCTACTTATGCATATGTTTATCTTTATTTTTATAAGTTATTTAAATCTGTCATCTTTTATTAATTATTTATTTGTTTGTCTTAGTTTATTTTACATTTATGGTGCCTTTTTATCATTTTTTTAATGTTCATAATTGTCAAGGTTTGGTTATATTGATGTCAAGGTTTGGTTATGTTTTGTTCATGGTAGAGTGGTAGAGTGCTCTGTTCTGACTGAGCACACCTGAGCTCATGAAGGCACAGGTGTGCTTTATTGGGGTTGACTACTTAAGCCTCAATGAGTCAGAACAGAGCGCAGTTCATTCTATAGGCCTCAGAGTGGGGATACAGCGTATAAGGACATTTACGTCAGCGGGGCTGGCTGCGTGTTCGCCGGAGCTCCCTCCCTCTCTGGAGACTAACGAGCGGCTAGAGGAGTGCGGAGGATTAAGCAGGCACTGGTAGCCATAGCAGTGGTGATGGGGCAGTCCCTCAACCTGCTCGCGCCCCTTTCCTCACCGCCCCCAACTCCTCACCAACCACAATGTGGGATGTCAGCGGAAACCGGCCCCTGCGTCAATCACAGCGGAAAAATGGCATACAACACACCCTACGTGAAACACAGTGGGAGGATGTCAGAGAATGCCCCCTGTGCCAATCACAGTGGAAAAATGGCGGTGAACATACCCTACATGAAACACAGCGGGATGATGGTGGAGAATACGCCCTATGTGAAACACAGCGGGAGGATGGCGGAGAATGCCCCCTGCGTGAATCACAGCGGAAAAATGGCGGAGAACACGCCCTGCATGAATCTACGTAAGACGTTGGTAGTGAACGCCCCATGCATCATGCAACGCAGGAAGATGGCAGAAAATGTCCCGTGCATCATGCAATACTGTGGAAAAATGGCGGAGAACGGGCACTACGTGAAACACAGCAAGAAAATGGCAGAGAACGCGTCATTCAACACGGGACATTGGCAAAAAAGGCCACTCATGACAGGGAAAGTGGGACATTAACAAAGAAGGCCGCCCGTGACACGGAAAGCGGGAAGCCGGCAGAAAATGCCCCCTGTGCCGTGTATCGAGGGAAGTCGACCCCCAAACCCAGCACCACTAACCCACCTGCCAGGCAGGGGGCAGAGAAGGAGCAGCTCCAGGTTAGTGAGAAAGATGGATTAATCAGTGAACTGACTTTGAGAATTCAGAGATTGGGACAAACGCTTCAGGAATCTTCAGGAGTCTGTTCTGGGCAAAGAAAGACAGGCAGACATGTACTTGCTGAGCAGCTCCAGGAGATGGAGGCTGAACTCAACACCAAGGACCATGAAATTTGTGCACGGAACCAGGATCTTGATGCTTTGAAGGTTAAGTTAAGGGATGTTACACTGGTCAATGGTCATTTCTCAGAGAAGCTTCAGGAGTCAGAATTAGAGGCAAAGGAACTGGAGAGGAAGTGTAAGCGATTGGAAGATGAAAACATTTCCCTCCAGGCCAGGAATCACCAGCTGCAGGAAAGCAACCAGTCTGAGGCATGTTCTCTTCAGGAGAATTTGGCTAAAGTTGGAAAATTGAGGAGAAGCAGGCTGGGTATCTAGAAAATGAAAGGAACCAGAGAGAACAGATTATGTGGTTAACTGAAAGCTCGAACAGTGTCCAGGAGAAACTAAGGGTCGAATCAGAGAAGCTCAGTCAGGTCAATGTAAACTGCGATGCACTGCTAATGGACATCTACCAAAGAGATTAACAGACAAGCTGCATGACCATTCAGATCACTCAACAGGAGGAGTTGATGACCAAGCTCAACCAGCAGCTGACAAAGAAAGAAGTCTCCGTGCTATAGGTGAATGCTTCGGTCACAAACGAAAGACTGAAAATCGAGGAAAGGATCACCAATCTGCTTTCACAACTTGAGGAGACCAAAGGCCTCTTGTCTCTTTGTCAGAGGGAAATCAAAACCAGAGAAACAGAACGAAGAGCTCTGGCTCAGGACTCTGGAGAACTTCAAGGAGAGGTCAATAGACTCATGAAAGAGAATGAGGTCCTGAGAAAACTGCAAGCTGTGATTATGGTCCGAAGGGAATGGATGAAGAAAACAGAGGAACAGGAGAACCAAACCACACATACTGCAACAAGGGGAGTAGAGATTCCAACCTTGCAGGAGAAACTGGAGAATAAAGTGGCCAAAATGGAACAACAACTGAACCAGACCAGGGCAGAACTGAAGCAGGTACAGGACAACAGTGCTGCTCTGCAGGCGGAACTAGAAGAAGCCCGGAGGGAGGCCAGAAAACTCACAGAGCTGCGGAAGCATGTCAGAGGTATGGGAGCAGTATTAGAGACCTGGTGCTCAGAAGCGAAGGTCTTGAAATCACAACTTGCTCAACAGATCCAAGTGCAAACTGGAACCCAGGTGGAGAGCTCCAAAGTGGAGCAGTGGAGGAACAGTCTGATGGACAAGGAGGGCAAAAAGTAGAAAATCAACATTGAACTTGAGCCTTTCAGTCCCATCTATACTTCACTTTATCGCCGCAATGAATTTCACACTGAGTCTCCTATAGCTTTGTTGTCTAACAGCAAGTTCGGCTTCATCAGAATCAAAGGTAACAGTGTGTGATATGGGACATCACAGGGCAACACTAGAGAAGTGCTACATAAGGTTATGGGGGACCCTCCCAAGGAGCATGGTTGGGGAGGGCCAGATATGCACCGTTTTGCAAGTTTGAGTATGGACAGGAAACTAAGAATTCATTGTTTTTGTGAAAACCTGGACACCGTGAGATTCATCCTGCAGACACATGGAGTAGAGAGCCACAGGGCCGAAGAGAACGATAAATTCTGCACCTCAGATTCTGAGACGGGAGACAGAGAGAGCGAGGAGGACAGGGGTCTGATGCTGAGCGCAAACTGGGTAAAAGACTCTTCCTCTTTGAGCCGTAAAGACTCTGTCAGGACAAGGCTTTCCAGCGAGTCGGACTATTCCTCCAGGGACTCCAGTGTCGAGTCGGGGAAACAGGTGAAGGAAGAAGCGCAGAACAACAAGAAGGAAAACACGCATGCCAGCTCTTTTGACAAAAAGAACTCTGACTTTTACAAGCACTCGAACACATAAATACGAACCCAAGGAGAAGGATAAAGTTCCAGGTGTGGTGTGGGATCAGAACATGAAGGAACAAGTTGCAAGGAACTCCACAGTCAACTTCAATGATTCTCGGCAGAAGTCCCTCATCGTGGAGATGGATTCACCCTCTGAAAACAAGGTCAGACCCTCTCGGAACGACAAAGACCACTTCAAGAAAAGAAATTGGACTGAAGCTCTGGGATACCCCTCACCACCGCCAGCAGCCCTGGACGTGGCTGTGGCTGGTCAGGGTCTCCCCCTCTTTTGCTAATTAGTTGGTTTTTGTTTTCATAGACCTGGCCATGTGCCCCATTAAGGGGGCTGTTTATACTCAATGTTTTTTTAACCTCCCCTCAAGGTTCCGGCTCTGGGAAGGGCCCCGGTAGTGGCTCCTTTGGGAGGGGGGTGATGTCAAGGTTTGGTTATGTTGATGTCAAGGTTTGGTTATGTTTTGTTCATGGTAGAGGGAGCTCTGTTCTGACTGAGCATACCAGAGCTCATGAAGGCACAGGTGTGCTTCATTGGGACATACTTAAGCCTCAATGAGTCAGAACAGAGCGCAGTTCAATCTATAGGCAAAGCCTGAAGTTACAGGTGGTTCAGTTTCAGTTTGTGTCTTTTTTTGGTGACTATCGTGAATAAAAGTATGTCCTGGATCACTGGCTCTGCGCAGACGTCCAGTCACCAAAGTCACCAAAACCATACACAAAACTGAAACTGAACCACCCGTAACTTCAGGCTTTGCCTATAGAATGAACTACGCTCTGTTCTGACTCATTGAGGCTTAAGTAGTCAGCCCCAATGAAGCACACCTGTGCCTTCATGAGCTCAGGTGTGCTCAGTCAGAACAGACCGCCCTCTACCATGAACAAAACATAACCAAACCGTGACATCAAACATAACCAAACCTTGACAATAATAAAATTTTTAATTTTAATCCAAAATGTTTAATGATAATTTGACTGTACATTTAATGGTAAACCATGAACATGTGAAATTCCTGGGTAAAATCTTGAAATTTTACAGTTAAACTCTTTTTTGTGGTGAAGTTTTATATTCACTGTTTATCCTGATGTTTTATGTGTATGGACTGTAAACAATTGAGGTTTAACGATAAAATATGCAGATTTTCTGTAAACTTTTTAAATTTTTTTTTCATTGACCTTAAATTCCAAGATGGCTGCCATGCATCAATTTGAGAGCTGCAATAAATACAGTTTATTAGTACTTTTGTCTTTTTTTTTGACTCATTATATTCGTCCTGAATATAGTTCTGTCCAAACTGTCTCCGTCAAGTTGCTACTTGTTCGTAGCACAAAATACCATGTTTATCAGCTGTCATTGCAAACAACTTACCTTGCTAATGTTGTATTGCTAGCTAAACCTTCTTTATTATGCTGTGAGAAAAAAAATATATTATTATTATTATAGATCATGAAAATGTAAAAGTCTCTTTTACTGGATTGCAGTCAACTTGACCTCATTTCCAACTCCGGCTTTTTCCTTCTGAGCTAAATGCACCAAGTATGGCTCAATTAATTGATTAGCTTTATTTTAAAGGGCTGAAATGTGTAAATTTAACTTGTGAACAATTCCTTGGCAAAAGCTCTGGCAGATGTTCTGTTCTTCATGCTCCTACCAGACTTCTCTCTTTCATTTATTCCTTTTCTCCCTGAAAAAGTAGCTTTTGAGTAAATCATTAATGGGTGAGAATCACTCAAGCTCCTGAGGAGAAGTTCAACCCACACACACTTTTTTGTCTTCATATTGTTGAAGGAAGCCCTACAGGTTTGTCTCTCCATTCCCAGGTTTCACAGCCATTTTTCACCGTAAATTGCTTTTGCCGAGGATGGACTGACCACTTTCTGCTCCCCCAGCAACTCCACTTCTCCAACTCTTTTTCTTTCGCTCTCACTCTCTCTCTCCTATCTCCCCAAAACATTTTGCTTCCTCAATCAGAGCTCAATGAAAACTTTAAAAGCCAAAATGACATTTCATTCTGATGGCCTGGATAAAAGTGGTGGAAGAAAAAAATGCAGTAATAACAGCCCTGTGTCAGGATTATGATGGGGTCTCCTTCTCCTTTCTTCTCTACTGATCTCATTTTTCTTTTTCTCTTTGTCAGTACTTTTTCCTTCAGTCCTGATTATCTCATCATCATCTCATAATTTCTCACCTTTCATGTCTCAAGAAATAGGAGAAATGAGATGGGCCAGCATGAATAATAATGTTAAATACTTACTATTTAAATAAATACTATTTAAATAAATAAGTACTAATACTTCTCCTCTTCTTTTCTCCATCTTCTCTTCTTGTCTCACTCCTCTTCAGTTCTCATTTCACATCTCTACTCATTTCTCACATTGCCTTTTCACTGCTCAGCCTAATCTCTTGTAGTTATTTCTGATCTACTCTCTTTCTTCTCATCTCCCCCATTTATTCTTCTCCTGTCTACTTTTCTCATCAAGTCTCAATTATTTTTTTTATTTCTCATCCTGGCTCTATAGTTCTCCCTCTGTCTTACATTTACGGCATTTAGCAGACACTCTTATCCAGAGCAACTTACATGTCCTAATTACAGGGACAGTCCCCCTGGAGCAACTCAGGGTTAAGGGTCTTGCCCAGGGACCCAGTGATGGTAGTGCTAGAGGTGGGATTTGAACTTGGGACCTCTTGAGCCATAGATCCATTGGCAAGTACACTACCACTAGACCACAAGCATCTGTCAGCGATTTCTTAGAGAACCGCAGGTTTCAGGTTGAAGGTGATGGAGTAACAGCTCTCCAGCTTAGAGGAGAATCATGGCAAAGAACCATTTACACATTGTTTCTTGCAATGTTCATGGCTCTATTTAGATATATTATGGGTACTAAAGAACTCTGGAAGATTGTGTAAGGTTCTTAGCCATTATTTCAAGAGCAATGAGAAAGGTATCACAAGCAGGAGGAGGAATTTCTCACATTCTTCTCTTTGCATGACATCAATGAGAACCAGCTCTGTTCTGATTTCAGCAAATTTTGAGCCAGTCAGAGGTTTTAACTGGAAATAAATTGGTGCAGAACCTGAAAAGCCCAGAAAAATGTTGGCTTTATCCAGAAGGAACCTTAGGGACATATTGTTGCTCCAGTCCAGAAATGTGGGCCAGTTCACCAGACGGCACCAAGGTTTAAAGAACCCTGAACTATATGGTCCCAAGAACATAAACCTGGTGGTGGGGAAAGTCTATCCGTTATCAAAATGGTTCTTGATCAAACATCCCTTTTAGCAACTTTATGGAAAAGTGTGATTGGATGTAAAAGAGTGTGAACATGATAATTATGTTTACTAGCATTTGTAGCAACAACATTTTCCGTAATTTCAGTAAAAAAGCCCATCTTTGCTGCTGCCAAGACTTCAAGATCCACCTGTTCACTAACTGCCCGATATCTCCCACCTCTTGACAACTACCGTCGTGATGAGATAATCAGTGTTATTCATCTGTCGAAGGTATTTTACAGGAAACTAACGGTCACTAATGGTGAACACGGAGCACATCTGGTCTAAGAACCAAAATTTGTCCATGTTTTGTTGAACATACATTTTTAAAGACCTTTCCGAATCTCTTTTATAAATTTTTTATGTACTTTTTCATATATGTTAAGGAAAAAATAATATATAAAAGCTTACATGTATATGCAGAATATACATAATAAAAGCCTCATAATACATGGAATAAAATTATTTGCAGTGAAAGTTTTTTTTACGCACCCCGTCTTTTCATTTGTTTAATAAACTTCAAGATCATATGTTAATATCATATATTAAGAGTCTTCCATGTGAACACAAGAGCTTGTGGTGATTAAACGCTGCTGTTTTGGGATCTGATAGAGCATTTGGTACACCAAATGGCAACTTCTTTAGACGTAAGCACTGGATCAGCACCTCCTGTGCCAGTGCCATCAAAGGTCACCAGAACTGTCCAGGGAAACCTCATGCAAGAGAGTGGGAAGAAACTTTGCAAGTGCTTCGGGAAAGTTGATCAGCTCTCCCGTGAGATCCCTGCAACTACATAAATGTCCAAGAAGGTTTACTTTCCGATTCCTGCTGAGACCGTCTGGGCTGAGCAGACCAAAAAACAACTTTAGAGTAAAAATGGCCTGTTTGTTTACATCTGTAAAGAGAAGGTGATAAAAATGGGTGATTAAAGAACGTTGGAACCAACAGAATAGAAACCAGATGGTTTTGTGGTCAACAATATCAAGATCTTAACATTCTTCTGGGTGCTGGACTCATCAGGAGTTTCAAACCCCCTTTATGAAAGTAGTCCATCTTGTCATGACTGTCCTGCATCCTACAGATGGACACTTCGAGGTGTTGTCTCATCTGTGAAGACGTCCCAGCCAGTGTGTTGAGATCAGAAAATCATCAGAGCCATTAAAGAGCCTTTTGTTGATGTGCCGTAAAGTTTGTCTGAATTTGCAACAGTTTCTACAGAAGGACACATTTGTGGGCAGAGCCATGATTCTGTCATGTTCTATCAGGTTTCATCTTCAGATGCTTTTCTACACCCTGTAGGATTCTCTCTCTCTCTCTCACACACACACACACACACACACACACACACACACACACACACAGTATATGTTTAGAACAGTTCACACACATCAACACTCAACAGGACTGTCTCATCATCTAACGCACACAAAAAAACACACAATCATAACAGAAGCATCTCTGACAGCTCCTCCTGCCCTCTGCCCTGTCCTCCTCTCCGCTGAGGTGAGAGTCGCCTCAAGCTCACTCTCCACAGGACAGATCACTCACTGTCAATTAAAGGGCATAAGGGTCAGTGTGTGTGTGTGTGTGTGTGTGTGTGTGTGTCTGTGTGTGTGTGTGTGTGTGTGTGTGTGTGTGTGTGTGTGTGTGTGTGTGTTTGTGTGTGTGTTGCGGGGATTTATACAGTATGGTGGGTTCAAGCAATGTGGGTGGTCCCACACATTTTACCTTCTTTACCTTCACAAACACACACAAAATGCACACACATGCATACATAAATGCAAAGACAGACATACCCCCCACAGACTGTTTGTGTGTGTGTGTGTGTGTGTGTGTGTGTGTGTGTGTGTGAGTGATGAAACGGTCTAGTCTTCGTCTCAAAGTTTGTTTGGAGGGCAAGGTGACTCATGGTCTCTTTAAACACACACACACACACACACACACACACACACACACACACACACAAATTATCTAAAGGTCTCAAGGTGAGGAAGCCTGCCAGTGTCTGAGTGCTTTGCCTGGAGAAAAAAAAACTGCAAAACCAACAGAGTTCCTTCTGTAAACTCACAGGCTGAACTTCCACTATCCCAACTCCAAGCTAATTGTTCCAGGTAGAATCTTAGATAAATAAATAAAGAAAGAAAGGACCATCCAGGACCCGGGAAGCAGAGGCAGGGAAGGTACCTTGCTCAAGGATAAGTGCAACCTACTGGTCTGGGATTCAAACCCACGACCTTCCAGTCCTGGGGGCTTGTCCCTAAACACTAGACCACTGGAACCCCCAGCAACAGCAGGAGAGCAGTGTCCAAAAACAGTCAGCAAAGTTCGTTCTTTCATGATTCAGACCTTGGCCTGAAACATTTTATGTAGCTTCATAAAAGTCCTCCCACCTCTCCAAGGCATCCCACAACTGGGAATACTGTTAATAATTCCAGATAAACGTGAACGGGACATGGCTGCCTGTTCTCCACATAATTGCCAGCTGCCACAACCTTTTTATCCGAGGGAATTAAAAGATGAAATTAATTTTAAATGGATTAATTCCGCTTGTCCGAACAGGTCTTATCGACGTTCCAAGGGGGAGAAAAAAAACAAAGCAGGAGGGTCGAGGCCAAATCTTGCAGGAAAAAATAAGCAACTCCTCGCAAAGGGAGGCAGCATTATCATGAAATAAGAAGCAAAAGTGTTTGATTAGAAAGCACTAAAGCCTGTTAAAACTAAAATATATAGTATATATTTAATATATTTTACAGCACATTTAGAGCTTCATTTCTCAATCCCTTGTTCCAGGAGTCCTGCTTCCAGTTTCCACGAAAATAGGCAGAATCTGGGATCATGATTTAGATGCTGTTTTATTGCATACGAACGCTTCTCCCTCTGCTATTAATTAGCAGGTCTCCCAGTCTTCACATTTTCAAAAATCCAGTCCTAATTAGCGATTAAAAGCCCTGGTGAAGTGTGAGTGTGTCACGCCCACCACGGTACCCAGGCCAGGGGAGAGGTCCCGATCCCCGGAGTACTGACCGGGCTTTCACGAGCACTCGTAATCATCACCACCGATCACCCACACCTGGACAACCACACACAAATAGCCTGCCAGTCCGACCCAGTGTTGTCCGTTCACCGTCCTTACTGTCTGTCTGCACCGTAAGTTACGGCGTTGTGTTTTGTGTCATAGTCTTGAAATAAACCTGTCCCCGTTAAAGAAACGCGTGTGTGCCTTGCCTCTCGAGTATAACCATGACAGATGAACGGACCTTCGAGCAGCAAGGCGCAGCGGGCGGAATTTTTCCTGACGAAAGGGCGGACATGGAGCTTCGGCAGCGGATCCGAGATCACGAGGGGATCCTAGGGCGAATGACTTCCAGGTTAGACGACATCCAACACCAACTGGAGCGTCTAACCATCTCGGACCGAGGACCCCGGGCAGCCGCCGTGGCCTTTCCGCCTCCGCCGTTCGCCCAACCGTCCGTCCCGCCGGTAAGCCACATTGCTCTACCGGAACGCTACGCGGGCGATCCAGGTGCATGTGCGGCGTTTTTGGTTACATTTAACATGTACTTTGGACAATATCCCTGGTTGACGGAGGTGGAGAAAATAAGGGCAGTGATCGGAAGGCTTACCGGTCGCGCCGCTGAGTGGGGAACGGCGGTCTGGGCAAGCGGTGGCGAGACCGTGAGCACATACGATCGCTTTTCGTCCACTTTTCGGGCGGTATTCGATCACCCCGCTCACGGGCAGTCCCAGGGGGATCGCTTGCTGCGCATGAAGCAGGGAACCGGCTCCGTCGCGGAATATGCCCTCGACTTCCGCATTACCGCGACTGGTAGCGGTTGGAGCGACCCTGCTTTGATGGCGGTGTTTCGGGCTGGCCTTCACCCGGACATTCAACGGGAGCTCGCCTGCCGAGACGAAGGATTGAGCCTGGATGAACTCTTCACCCTGGCGATTCGTCTCGACCAGCATAAACGCCGAAGCACCGGGCCCACGTGGGAGCCACGCCCATGCCGCGCAGCAGCGCCCCCCGTGCCCACGGCCGTCAGTCCACGCAGCGACAGCAGTCCTCCTGAGCCCATGGATCTGGGCCGGATTCACCTCTCTGGGGCAGAGAGGGAACGCCGCATCCACAATGGGCTCTGTTTGTACTGTGGCGAGCCAGGACATGGGCGAAAGGACTGCGCCCTGGCAGCCAAGAAACGCACAGTAATTAAACCGCTTCCTGAATTAGCTCATCAATTTTCTGTTCAAGTATCTGTACGCTGTGCTGATGTCTGTTTGTGTGTTTCAGCATTGATTGATTCTGGGTCGGCTGGCAACTTCATCTCCCCCACGGTAGCTACCCAACTGCACGTCCCTCTGTATCCCCTATCACACACCGTGTCCGTGAGGGCAGCCGATGGGAGGCAGCTGAACCCAGGTGGGGTGTCACAGGTCACCGGTCCACTCACCGTTCAGCTGTCTACGCACACTGAAACCTTGTCCCTGTTCGTACTGCCGCTTTCAGATCACGGAATCGTACTGGGCATCCCGTGGCTGAGGTCCCACAACCCGGTCCTAGACTGGAGGACAGGGGAAATCAGGTCCTGGTCCCCGGAGTGCTCTTTGCACTGTAACGCTTCACTCCCGTGCCTCTCCACGTCTGTGGAGAGCCCACTGGCTCACATTCCATTGTCTATCCCGGTCGAATACCGTTCAATGAGTGAGGTGTTCAGTGCAAAGAGGTCCACTCAACTCCCTCCTCACCGGCCATGGGACTGTGCGATTGAACTCCAGCCAGGGGCCACTCCTCCTCGCTCTCGCATCTATCCGCTCTCCGAGCCCGAGACGAGAGCGATGGAGGAGTATATTGCAGAGGCCCTTCGACAGGGGTTCATCGTACCGTCCACATCGCCAGCCTCCGCGGGGTTTTTCTTCGTGCAGAAGAAGGACGGCGGACTCCGGCCTTGCATCGATTTTCGGGGACTGAATGCCGTCACAGTTAAATTCCGCTACCCTCTCCCACTAGTTCCGTCAGCCCTCGAGCAACTTCGAGGGGCCACCATTTTTACCAAATTGGATCTCCGCAGTGCGTACAACCTGGTGAGGATTCGGGAGGGCGACGAGTGGAAGACGGCCTTTAGCACGGCGACAGGTCATTATATGTACAGAGTAATGCCGTATGGCCTCAAAAACGCCCCCTCCGTCTTCCAGTCGTTTATCAACGACGTCCTGAGGGACATGTTGGGTCGGTTTGTAGTCGCCTACATGGACGACATCCTGATTTATTCCAGGAACTACGACTCCCATGTCACCCAGGTACGCCAGGTCCTTTCCCGCCTCCTCAAGCATGGGTTGTACGTCAAGGCGGAGAAGTGCCAGTTCCATCTCACAGAGGTTTCCTTTTTGGGCTACCGAATCGGGCCAAAGGGAATCGAGATGGAACACCAAAAGGTGACGGCTGTTACCAGCTGGCCGGAGCCCCGCACCATCAGACAGTTACAAAGCTTTCTTGGGTTCGCCAATTTCTATAGGCGGTTTATTCAAAACTTTAGTGCCACGACAGCCCCTTTAACCGCCCTGCTAAAGGGAAAACCTTCCCGCCTCGGCTGGACGCCCGAGGCACGAGCGGCCTTTCTAGACCTCAAATTGAAGTTCACTTCGGCGCCTATCCTACGGCTGCCAGACCCAGATAGGCCGTTTGTGGTCGAGGTCGATGCATCCGAGGTGGGTCTGGGGGCGGTGCTGTCGCAGTACCACGGGCAACCCGAGAGGCTTTTTCCCTGTGCCTTCTTCTCCCGTAGGTTAACCCCCGCGGAGGTCAATTACGACATCGGCAACAGGGAACTCTTGGCGGTAAAGGCCGCACTGGAGGAGTGGCGGCACTGGCTGGAGGGCGCAAAGCACCCCTTCACGGTCCTCACCGACCACCGCAATCTCGAATATATCCGGCTGGCAAAACGACTCAACCCCCGCCAGGCTCGATGGGCTCTGTTTTTTACCCGTTTCGATTTCACCCTGACCTACCGCCCTGGTACTAAGAATAACAAGGCCGACGCTCTCTCACGCCACTTCGAGCCAGCAGGGAGGGTGTCGCAGCCAGAACCAATATTAACCCCAACGGTAGTGGCAGCCCCAGTGCAATGGGACATCGAACGGGACATCCGGCAGGAAGCTGAGGGCACCTCCGTCCCATCAGGGTGCCCGCCTGATCGGATCTTCGTGCCGGAACGCCACCGCATCCGGTTAGTAAAGTGGGTCCACACTTCTCCGGCCTCAGGGCACCCTGGCATTCGTCGCACAGGGGAACAGCTGAGCAGAAAATACTGGTGGCCCACCTTAAGGGCCGATGTTCGGGTTCTGGTCCGCTCCTGTTCCACCTGTGCCCAAACTAAGTCACCTCGTGAGTTGCCAGCCGGTAAGTTATTACCCCTGCCGGTGCCTACCCGTCCGTGGACTCACGTGGCCATCGATTTGGCCACGGATCTCCCACGTTCCGGGGGGCACACGTGCATCTTAGTGGTGGTGGACCGATTTTCAAAAGGATGTAGATTCATCCCCTTTGCTGCTCTTCCGTCTGCTCGACAGGTCGCTGATGCTCTGTTCCAGTACGTGTTCCGGTATTACGGTTTCCCGGAGGACATCTTATCCGACAGAGGTCCCCAGTTCACCTCTCAAGTCTGGCGGGCCTTCTTTCGGCGACTGGGGACCTCCGTCTCGTTATCCTCGGGTTACCATCCCCAAACCAATGGTCAGGCCGAGCGAACCATTCAAGAGCTGACTAGGTTCCTCCGGGCGTACTGTCACCACCGGCAACACGACTGGGCTGAGTACCTCTACTGGGCAGAGTACGCACAAAACTCCTTGCGCCATTCCTCCACAGGCATAACCCCGTTCGAATGTGTGTTGGGGTTTCAACCACCCCTCTGCCCCTGGGATACCACACCTACGGATGTCCCGAGCATCGACACCTGGTTCCAAGGGGCTGAGCGCGTGTGGGAGAAGGCCCACACACACATCGAACGGGCAGTGCGCCGCTTCCGCCAACAAGCCGATAGGCGTCGACGGAAGGCCCCCGACTTCCAAGCCGGAGACAGGGTGTGGCTCTCCACTCGGGACCTCAAGCTACGGCTGCCTAGTAAGAAACTCAGCCCCCGGTTCATTGGGCCTTTCCGAGTAGAGGCCCAAGTCAATCCGGTCACTTACCGTCTCAAGCTACCCGATCACATGCACATAACCCCTGTTTTCCACGTTTCCCTCCTCAGGCCCTACGTCCCTGGCCGCACCGGTGGGAGAGGCTGAACCCCCTCCTGTCATTGTCACAGAGCAAGGTCAAGCCCATAAGGTCCACGCGCTCCTGGACTCCCGACGACGTCGAGGGGAGCTTCAATACCTGGTGGATTGGGAGGGTTACGGGCCGGAGGAACGCAGTTGGGTCAAAGCCCGGGACATACTCGACCCTCAACTCCGGCTCGACTACCACCGTAACCACCCTAGCCACCCTGCCCCCAAACAGAGAGGCCGACCCCCTCGACACAACAGACTCCCACAGCATCCGCCAGGACGGGGAGGGCCCGGAGCGCACTGCACGGGGCGTCCGGAGGACGCCTCTGGAGGGGGGGGGTGATGTCACGCCCACCACGGTATCCAGGCCAGGGGAGAGGTCCCGATCCCCGGAGTACTGACCGGGCTTTCACGAGCACTCGTAATCATCACCACCGATCACCCACACCTGGACAACCACACACAAATAGCCTGCCAGTCCGACCCAGTGTTGTCCGTTCACCGTCCTTACTGTCTGTCTGCACCGTAAGTTACGGCGTTGTGTTTTGTGTCATAGTCTTGAAATAAACCTGTCTCCGTTAAAGAAACGCGTGTGTGCCTTGCCTCTCGAGTATAACCATGACAGAGTGACACAGCGGTCGGACTGCTTCGGCTTGTCAAGATCATGTTTACCCCAAACCTTTCTGTCAAAAACAGTGTAACAGGTGGAAAAACGTGCGGAGAGTCAAAGCTAGAGAGAATGAAGGGAGGCGAACACTAAAATAAACCTTGTTTTCAATGTTCATTTATTTCTTATTATTAGAGGTTTATAAAATCACAATTTTGGCAAAGGAGTGTTATTTACTACTGATACAAAGAAGTGACTATGTGTCATGGTGAACCAATTTTAATGTATTAAAACATAGACACTGCAGCAGGGGACAGCTATATCCAGCACCCAGGGAGCAGTGATGGGGATTGTACCTTGCTCAAGGGTACCGCGGGGCAACCCACTGGTCTGATTCGAACTTTTTAATCTTGGGGGCTCGTCCCTAACCACTTGGCTACTGCTGTCCCAAATCAGATAAAAAATTAAAATAATGTGTTGCTGCAAAAAGAATAAAATCTTAAGAGGTTGCAGGCTCAAAACCACTTCCAGCACCAGCACCACTGGGTTCCTGAGCAAAATCCTGTAATGGTTCTGTGCCAGTAGAGGGCGCCCTGCTCTGATTGTGCACACCTGGGCAATGGGTGCCAGGTGTGCCTCATCGGGGGCTGGCGTTATAAGCCCCAACGAATCAGAGCAGGGCGCTGGTCATTCTGTGTGTTTGCTTCTGTGTTTATTATTTATGATTTTATTTATTTATTATTTTATTTATTTATGTTATGTTTTACACATGTTATGTTTAGTATATTTAGTATATTAGTTTATGAGTTCTGTGCACGTTTTCTGTCATAAACGTTCAGTATGAAACTCTCGGCTCTGCGTGGACATACTTCCCACATCCCGCCACCGTGACAGACCCTCAGCCCAAGAGGTTTCTACGCCTTGCAGACGCCAGCAACCCCGGGAACTAAACCACCATCAAAGTTGAGGGAAAACACTAAAATCTAGAGTAGAAGTCTAAGTTCTTCCAGCGAAGTTTCCAGTTGAGAGTGTGAATCTCAGAGCAGAGCCACCAAAGGTCCCAGTTCAGTGTAAAAAACGTGGTAAACTGTAAAATTTAATGATAAAAGTATAAACTTATTGCAATTTTACTGTGATATCTGACAGAGGTTTGGTTCCTGAGATGTGACTGGGTGAGGTAAAACTTTGACTACCCCCAGCTTTCAAAAAATCTTCAGTTTCGGAATGAAACACAGCCAAATATGTTATTTCAGAAGTAATTTTGCATCCAAAGTTTCGTAGTTTGCTACGTCAACAACAACCACCAGCTAAAGCTTCAAATCATCCATCCATCCTGTCAGACGAATGAGGCACAACGATAAGACGTTTAAAAAAATCACAACCAACATGTAACCATTGACCACCTAGCATATTAGCTAGTTAACATTAGCACTACAGCTGCTATTACTGCACATATATACAAGCATGTAAACACAGCAATTATTTATCATCTGCAATTTCTCCAATCAGGAATATTGTGTACAGAGACAGAATACCAATAAACAATGGCTCCATTTCCCTTTTCCTTGCATGGGACACCAATTACTGCAAGAACGATGGATCCCAACAATCTTTAAATCACAAATGGTCTGTTTACATTTTAATGAATAAATATGAGCACCTCCATGAAGAAACCATCTATTATTATCTATCAAATCCCAATTCATGCAATCAGTGATGGAACAACTTTTGCCCAAGCTCATGGATAAGCAGAACCACCATAATGGACCTGCCCTGGTCCTAAATCAGTCCACTTGCCCATGGATGCTTAATAAGACTCCAGCGCTGGAGGCCCGAAGATGGTGGGCCACATTTCAACATTGTTGTTTATTAGATCAACTTGTCTCGTTAGTCTTCCTCAGGCTGAGCCCGTATCTCTGGTAATTAGTCCGGGATATCCATTGGCACAATTAACAATGAAAACCCAGGAAAGAAAAAGAAGTTACAGAAAGAGAGAAGGAATTACGCTCTTTCCATTAAGCGGGGTGTTGTTTAATGCCGGCTGAGGCGAGGACATACATCTCCCTGACAGTGTAATTGTTCCAAGGCGCTAGAAGGCAATTTCAATTGAGCCCAAACGAGAGTAATGCCCATGTCGGCTTGAAACAGGACGGGGGGGGATTGAGGGTCCTGGCATAAAGGAGGTTTAATTTCAGATCCGTATCGGAGCGCTGTTGGGTGCGAAGCTGTAATGACCTCCCCTCCAATGGAAGATAAAGTGGAGGCAGCATTTTAAGGAAGTAATCTAGATTGACCTCGGCCTTTTAAACGGCTGCAGAAAACAGTGGCAAATGGAGTCGTTTTAGATTGAGGGCCCTGAGGACTCATGCTCTGTGTACTCTGGGGCGCACGTGTCTGAGGGATATGATTGGGTCTCTTATTATGCGTATTAATTTAGACTCACTGGGCCGTTTCCCCTCCCAGTGAAGGTCTTTATCAAAGAGGTCCAACACTGTGAACCCTCAGTGGCCAATTTATCAGAAACCCCTTGCATCAGCAATGTGCTGTGAACACAGAGTGGCCACTTTATCAGAAACCCCTCACACAGGTCCAATGCTATGGACTTACACTGTCCACATCCCTTTAGGTTCCCCTTCCTATAGGTCCAATGCTATGTGCAGAGAGTGGCCACATTATTGCAAACCTCTTGCCCAGGTACACAGGGTGGACACTTCATAAGAAACTTTTAGCATAGGTTCAAAACTGGATTCAACTCCTCATAAGCTCAATGTTATGGACTGACATTGTCCACTTTGCACTTGTCCAGTGCTTTTTACAGTGAATGGACACTGTATGAAAAGCTGTTGCTTGCTCAGCAGTCACTTATAGTCTCACAATTCTCCTGTCCAGCTCCGCTGCCATGATCAAATCCTGTTAACACAACAAGCTTCTCCTGGATATTTTGGGACGACACCGGTGGCGCTAGTGTCCTGAGGACGGTCCAACGATCTGCAACGATCATAAGTCTTGTGGCCTGAGGCTGACTGATTCATGGAGCAGAGCGAGAGGGGCTGATAAACTGTGCAGCAACAAATAGGCTACAGTCTGTAATCAACCTAACCACCCAGGAAATTGGTGGCCATTATTGGCTTTCTTGTCAGGTTAATGGAATTTTTGCTGCCATTCTGTAAAACTGGACAACATTTGCTGCCAGGGGACTTCACAAGGTTCAATCAGGCACCTGTGAACCTGTAAAGTGGACTTCCAAAGTCATTTGTATCAGGAAAATCCTTATTTTGTTACCGGGGAAGGAGATGAACACACCATTGATATTTAAATCTAATGTGCCTGGTCTTCACTGCACAAACTTGCCTTGATTGTCCTGCCATCACATGTCCAGTTGGTGAATCACATGGACCGTTATTGACTCCAGCATGTTTTAGATTTAAAACATCATTTTAATTTCCACCATTACAGTTTTTGTCTCTTGCATCCCCTACTGGCAGTTCCTTCACTTCTTCTTCTTCTTCTTCTTCTTCTGGCAATTCCTATTTCGGGGTCACCCCAGCCAATCAACCATCTTCATTTCTGAAGATGCCCTCTGCATCTTCCTCCTTCAAACTAACAACCTTCAAGTCCTCTCTCACCACATCCTTAAACTTCCTCTTCCTCGAAATTGGACCTCTGCATTTAACCCATGCACACTCAAACCCGTGCAGCAGTGGGCAGCTATTGAAAGCGCCCGGGGAGCAGTGATGGGGACAGTACCTTGCTCAAGGGTACCTCAGGGCAACCTATTGGGAAGGGGTTTGAACCCTCGATCCTCCGATCATGCGGCTAACGCCCTAACCGCTAGGCCACCGCTGCCCCGATATAATCCTCGTCTTTCCTCTGGACATGTCCAAACTAACACAACCTTGCTTCTCTAACTTCATCTCCAAAATGTCCAACTTGAGCTGACCCTCTAATATACTAAGTTCTAATCCCATCCATCCTTGTCACACCCAATGAAAATCTCAGTATCTTTAACTCTGACACCTTCAGCTCCACCTCCTGTCTTTTCGTTACCGTCTCCAACCCATATAGCATATTTGGTCTCACTACCGTCTCTAATTCATATAACATAGCCGGTCTCACTACCATCTTGTAAACCTTGTATTGTCTTGCCTACAGCAAGTTGTGATTTAATGTATTTTGTATGTATCTTTTTCTACATCTTCCCAATAAAATCTGGTATAATTTATGGTTTCTGTTCTGTAATTTAATTAACGTTTTATTACATTATATTTTCTTTTATACTGAAACTTATGTTTTTCTGAGTTTATTCTGATACATTGCATTATTGGAATATGTTTTTAAAAAAGACGTTTTTGCCAAGGTTAACAGTTTTACACCATATTTTTGTAGACTTTTGCACGCTATTGTACTGGAATTCATTTTTTCTCAAAGACGACAGGTGTGTTTCTATGTGACCCAGGTTCCCTCATCGCCCTCAGACATTCTCTTTGTTTTAGGGCTCAGGCTGTGCAGCAGTGTGATGAAACATGGTTGCAGTTTCACGTTGTGTGTATTTGCTCTTAATAAATGTTTACAACTGTTCTGTTCTGTAAAAATAGCAAGAACTGATTTCATTTCTATGATCAAAAGTATCTGCTCTATGTTTTCCAGCTCTCACAGGGTTAAAGCCGGAGCCCCTGGAGGAAACACACCCCAACAGGGATAACCTATCCACTCCACACAGAAAGGACTTGGACCATCCCGCCTGGGAACTAAACCCAGGACCTTCTCACTGTGAGGCACTTCTCACTTCTCACAGTGCCGCCACGCCACTCATCTTCCAATCAGAGATATTTTAAAACAACACTACGTCATCCTGGGAACAAGTAGTGTGTTAGGGTAGAACAATAATAGTGTCCTGGAACGTTCTAGGTGTTGCCAACTAAAAAGGTCTAAAAAGGTCTTACCATCCCAGCTAGCACCCTGAAACTGAGAAATAAATTTTTTAAATTATATGTTTGGTCTATAAATACTATTTTCTATCAAACTATCTTATCTTTGTCATGCTGAGCAGATTCAATGAAAGAAATGTGAACAAGCGTTTTGAAACAAGTGTCTAAAGATACAAGGTTCTAGTTAAAGAGGTTCCAACCAATCAGTGTTCAGCAGTAAACAAATCACCTGATTTCTGGAATCACTCGTTTCTTCACTGCTTCATGTCTTGCGTTAGACACTTTGTTCTGCTTGTAGGTTCAGATGTAGATCACTGTTTGGATTAACCAGCAAAAAACAATCACAAAAACACTGTCCTTCAGCAAGTTCTGGAGAACTGCTCAGGTACAGAGACTTTACTGAAAACGAGAGACAAAAACACGGCCCTTCAGGAAGATCTGGAGAACCGTTCCTCAACAAGGCATTAAACATACTGTTAAAGCCCCCGTTTAACTTCACTGAACAGAAAACACTCTAGTGAAAGGGAAAGTGATTACTTGTCATTGTGAACATGCACCATAGAGAAACCTCAATGAAATCTACATTTAGCCCACACACACCGTCCAGCAGGGGGTAGTCATATCCAGCACCCGGGGCGCAGTAATGGGGACGGTACCCTGAACAAAGGAAGCTTAGGGCAACCTACTGATAACTCTGATAAACTCAGCCGAGTTTAGGTTTTAGGCCTTATGAGCTCCTGTAGTTTGGGTTTTAGGCCTAGGCAGCTCCTTTAGCCTAAGGTAAGCTTAAATATTTAAAAAATATTTTATCAGAAGTCTTTTATCTTAAAACTGCTCTTAATGAAAACATTTAGAATCAAATTAAAATCATTCTGCGGGTTATTTTAAAGGAAAACAGCTTTTTTCTATTAAAATTTCCTTTTGGTGGTAAAACCAGTCCCACATTTCACACGTTCTCTGCTCTTCTAGAATATAGACAGTGGATTGATTATCAGCTAAAGTTGCATTTCTGCTTCAGACTGACTTTCTTTTTGTGCCTTTTTAAAAAATTTATTTCCACCAGTTACTTGTCGTCCAAGTTTATTTCTAGCCAGTTCTTTTACAAAAACACCCGCCAGCACCACCTGCCAGGGTTCCTGCTGGGTTGCTTCATTCTTGTGGAGAAATCACCTTCACTGTGATCTTCTCTCTGGCTGAGAGCATCTTAAATCAACTCTACAGGGATCTTCTGCTTGAATCTCTTTATCGATGCCTTCCGTTCTGTTTCAAAGCAGCGCTGAATGTCGTTTTCCACCGTCTGGGTTAAAAAAAAACAAAGAGCTGCTTTATTAGATGACAAGAATAAGCAAAAACAATAGAGATGTTTGAAGATGTTGATGCCTGTAGATCTCCCAAATGCTTCCACAAATCCATCCTCCATCAATCTGTCTTTCATTCCTCCTTGATCTTCATCTTCCAACCTTTCCATTTCTCGGCTCTTCCTTGTCCCACTCCCCAGATTCTTCTATTCATCCATCCCTTCCAATCCCTTAATCTGTTCTGACCAACCTTCCCATCCATTCTGCCCAGTCCTCCATCCCTCATTCTCTTCCTTTACTCCTTCCCTCCATCTTTTCCTTTCACAGAAATAGTCATTCCATCATCTAATCCACTTCTCACTCTCTGTAATAATTTGAGTCTCTATTTCTCCTCCACTTTTATTCCTCTCTCTTTCAACCATCCACTTCTCCATCCCTCTCTGCTCTCCCTCCAACCTCCTCCATCCTTTCATCTCTTCCTGCCTTCCAACCTTTTCATCCCGCTATTCATCCCAAACCACTACCTCCTCCATCCCTCCATTTTGTCTTTAGATCCATCATTGCTTCCTTCATCTCTTCCATCCATGTATCTTTTCTAACCCACTACCACCTCCATCGCTTCACCCCTATTGTCACTCCAACTTTTTCTACCCCTCTATGTTTTCCAATCCACTTCCTCCTCTCTTGCATCCATGTTTCTGCAGATTTCTTTTCATGGTTCATAGTTTATAGCGGTGGTCTAGTGGTTGGGTACTTGCCTATGGACCTATGGCTCAAGAGGGCCCAGGTTTGAATCACACCTCTGGTACTACCATCGTTGGGTTCCTGAGCAAGACCCTTAACCCCGAGTTGCTTCAGGGGGACTGTCCCTGTAATTAGGACATGGAAGTCACTCTGGATAAGACCATCTGCTAAATGCGGCAAATGTAAATGTTCAGCTGTAAATCCAGGACCCTACCAATGTTCTCCAGTTCAGTTAATTAGCCTGCTGATGTATATCTATCTATTCATCCATCCGTCCCTCTATCCATGATCTGAGCTGTTTATCCTAACCCAATAGGATAATCTCAGCTTCATCAGCTGAGAACTGTAGAAATGTCTTTGCAGGGCATATCGATTAGCATTAGCAAGTCAATTTGTTCTCAGATTTTCTTTATTCTATGCTGTTAACACACAGGCCCCAGGATGTATACTGTCCCACTGCTTCCATCCCTCTCTGTATTGTTTCTTTGTTATTTATTGATGGCATTACGTCTACTCTAGTTCTAGATCAGTTAGGATGAATGTTTGCAATGTCATCCAGAAGAGCACAATAGGTGTTTTTGTCGGTGTCAAACCTCTCCACTTAGAAATGACACTAAACTGCATAAAATGTTCATTTTTTTCCACATTCTAGAGTTGATGAGACAATTTTGAGGATTGAAGGGACCATGATTAGAAGCACATTAGACACAGAAGTTTAACAGTGTAAAAATGTCTAAAGCCATCCATTAATTGAACAAGTTCAATGAAAAATAACACAAAGGAGCAGATGAGCAGCCTAGCTTTGTGGGGTTTGAAGCAAACGAAAGCAAACTAATAACACAACACTTTTTCTTGATTTGTTCTTGGGTTCTTGGACAAAATGCCCAAAAGGCCCAATATGCTAACCACGGTAGTGGGAGGATCCTATCCAGGGGATGAAAAAAGTTGAGAAAGACCATGAACAGGTCTACAGTCACAAACACAGTCACACCTAGAGGACAATTTGGCATCTCTGATGTCTTTGATGACACCCAAGAGAAGAACATGGACACTCATATATGCTCTGCTACTGTTTTAAAGTGACTGAGGTGGTTTCCAGGCACAACAGGCCTGGATACCAAAGGTTGTCCACTAAATTGCTTGAGCAGTTCGGGCCCTATCCCATGTCCCATCTCTACCCTCCCATTTTTGAGTGTTCACATCCAGGGTTTGGGCTTCAAACTGAGGTTTTTCCCATAGGGGAACCTAGCAGACTTTTTAAAATGCCTGGTGACTCACTGAGAAACCCATGAATGTGTTTTTAATTGTTGCATGTATTCTTGCCCTTTTCTTCTTCAAAATAATGCTAGTAGTGCTGACACTTTGGTAGCCAGAGCGTTAAATCATAACTCATATAAAGTTTGGAAAGATTTAAAAGAAACTTGGATGGCAGCTGAGGTGTGTGTAGGTAGCATCTCATGTTAAAAAGGCACAGCTGCTGCTGGATTGGTTTAAGGATTTGGAAAAGCTATGAGGTTGTAAGGTGCCATTTAGGACAATCCTAAGCAAGTCACAGTGAAAGCCCCAACTTTCAGAAAGGTCCGCCCCAAAGCTGACCACGACTGAGGAGGGTGTAGATCGATGGTGTGATTGGAGCAGTGCTGATTGATGCTGCGATAAGAGCAGCATTGATCCTCTTTTTCACAGAAAATGGGGGCAAGACTGAGCAGCCCAATGAAGTCAGAGGACATTTTAACTCTGTCAGATTTTCTTAATTTCAATATGTCAAGCCTCCAAATAAGGAAACTAAGCTGCTAAAACCATTGTTTTGTGCAACACATTTATGCTAAACCTGCAATTAATAAACTCTGCCCGCTCAGCCTGGAGTTATAAGGAGTATTTCATTCCAGATCACTTTTCTAACTAGGGGAGGATACAGAGCAGCCAATCAGAACAGAGATAAGGAAATGAAAAGAAAGGAGTGTGAGAGAGAGATAATTACACAATAACCATTTTTTGTAGATTATTTCAGAATTTTACAATGTATGTTGTTTTATAGTGCGTGCGTGTGTGAGTGTGTGTGTGTGTGTGTGTGTGTGTGTGTGTGTGTGTGTGTGTGTGTGTGTGTGTGTGTGTGTGTGTTGCATTTTAATAAGCAAAGGGCCTTTGATTGGCTCCATATTCATGCACTCAGCTTCCAGACGGGTCTGTGTCTAAGAACCTCCCCCGATACACCCACACACTGTGTGTGTGTGTGTGTGTGTGTGTGTGTGTGTGTGTGTGTCTGTGTCTGTGTCTGTGTGTGTGTGGTGAGTTGAGCTGTGTCTGATAAAATCACTGAGCTTCGCTGAGCAGGACTGGAATGAATATGTGAGTAGCAGTTTGTCAAAACAAATGAAAAATCACACCTTTGTTTACATCAGTCAGAGAGAGAGAGAGAGAGAGAGAGAGGGAGGGAGAGAGAAAGAGAGAGAGAGAGAGAGAGAGAGAGAGAGAGAGAGAGCATAAAGAGAGATGAAAAGAGAGATTTATAGAAAATATCATAGGGAGATAGAGAGTGAGATAGCAAGAGTGGGAGGAAGAGAGAGAGAGAGCATAAAGAGAGATGAGAAGAGAGAGTTATAGAAAATATCATAGGGAGACAGAGAGTGTGAGAAAGAGCGAGAGAGGGAGGAAGAGAGAGAGAGATGAAAAGAGAGAATTATAAAAAATATCATAGGGGAAGGAAAGAGACAGAATCCCAATGTTAACCATCAGCTCTACTGACCTGCCCGTCCTCCTCCCACAGATGTATGTGCTCTACCATAGTTACTGTTGCTAGGTTGGACAAGCTTTTTAATGTTGCTTGTATCCCATTCGACCCCATGAGAACTTGTTTTGCAGGAAGAAATGTAGATAGATGATGTCCAACTGTCTTTCCAGATTATTGATTTATTTTTCCATGTTCCATGCTTGGGCCGAGTCGACCAGTCAGAGGGACAACCAAGAGGGACACCCCAGGGGTAGGATACATGTAGAAGTGTAGGAGACACTGCCTGTCTGGGGTTGGGGGTATCCTAATTTATTCCTCACCCTCTCCTAAAGTGGCAAGCCAGATTAGATGCTGATTTGATGCCATGTGTGTGTGTGTGTGTGTGTGTGTGTGAGTGTGTGAAAACAGTATAAACAACCTGAGAAACGGTGATCCTTTCCATCATTCATCATGAATGAAGCAGCAGACGTTTGAAAAGGCAGGTGGTTTTGATGCTAAAATGACTCTACAAGATGTTTTGTTCATAAATTCTTTGAGGAAATTGGACAATTTGCTTATATTTTTAATATTTTTGGCAAAAACGTTTGTGAAATCGGACTATTTTTATCTTCCTAATATAAAAATGTATATAAATTTTATTAGGACTATAAATGAATGTTAATAAAACAATAAATGTTAATCAAATAAATGTTATATGAATTCTTAAATTTATTAAAACTCTAATGTGTATATAAACTGTTGGAACTTCATTTTCATTTTACATTTGTTAGAACGTTTATTTTTCTTAGAGCTCTATTACAGATATTAATTTAATTTGAACCTCATTCAGTTCATGTGGTGAAAAAAATTTACGTTAATAATTTCATGAGAATTTTATTGTAGATAATACATTATTAGTGCTCACTTCTGCAAGTTCAATCTGAATATTCTATTATTGTTTTAAGTGCTTATTCAAAAAAATTTATATCATCCCGAATATTAAATGCTTTTAAAAACTCATTCTGAATATTAATGTTATAAATTTCAAATGTTACCAGCTTCATTTTGGATTATATATTTTTCATTTTTTAAAGATTCATTCTGTAAATTGACATTCAAAATATTTTCACATCTTCATTCTAAATATCCATTTTATAAGTGTTTTTAATAAAAAAGAAATGTATTCTGAATATTGACATTAAAATGCTTTTAGATGGTATTTCTAAATATCTGTTTTTAATGTTTTTTTAGACCTCACTTCTGGTTGTTTTCTGGTTTTCTCTGTAACTTTAGAAGCCTGTTCTCCTTTCTTCATTATTTTAGATTTCTTGTTTTATTGATGGTATTTAGCCAGATTAGGTGATAGTGTGGAGGCGGATTGGGCCGAAAATGCAGCAGTTTCTGTTTATCTGCATTAACTAAAAGTGGATTTCAGCTGAAGTTAAATGACCGGATGAAAGAGCAGCAGATGAAAGAGCAGAAATGAGGATATGTGAACACATCCATAGATTAGCAGTGTTCTTATCTAATCCCATCCTCTCTAATCCTAATCCCAGCACTGCGGGTTGCAGACGATCATTCGGCATTAACATGGCCCTTCAGGACAATTGGTGAGGATGAGAAGGATCCTGTTTCACAGTTATATGACGCTTGCAATTCAAGATTCATCTCAGTATCTTCATAATATTATTGAAGATGTCAGGTTTCCCAGTGGATCTTTGCCCAGAGCATCACGCTGCCTCCTCCATCTTGCTTACTTCCCATTAGGCATCTTGGTGTTGTCTCTTGTCCAGGTGTATAACTCATATAGACCCAGCTAAAAGGATTCAACCTTCTTTGATTGCTCCATGGAACATTGTAGGAGCTGCTGGTGGTGGACCAGGTTTAGTATGGGCACTCTGACTGGTCTTCAGCCTAGACTTTTTTTTCGGTAGTTTGGATTAAAGAAGCTCATTTGTGGCATCAGAACAGAGGTTAACCTTGGTTCCTGTGCATGTCCATGACCCATGATTGTCCTTCCTTGAAGCAAGGTGTACCAGGAACATCAGGAGCACCATACCAGACTTGCCTTTCTTTGGAGACACGATCATCTTCTCAAAAGTGGTTAAAATCTAGAGCTTTTCCTCTTTACTTTCAAATTGATCAATTTGTGGCCTAGTGATTACAAATTAAGTCACATGATTTGAGGGTTATGGGTTCCTGGACCAGTAGGTTACCCTGAGATGCAAGGAACCGTCCCCAGTCACATCTTCAGTGATTGGTGTGCAATCCCTTCTGAAAGATTGTAAGAGGGAGACCAATTCATTATTTATGCACTGAAAACATTTAGGTTCTCTTTGGACCTAGGAAGCATCCAACACGAAGGGCAGAGAGCTGTTCATGGGGTGAAAAATGTGAGTCACTTCAAAACTAAGAAAACAAAATATCCAGCACTTTTGGCAGGGACTGTATATTTTAATGAGATGTATATACATTATTTAGTCTCCTCTGTCTGCAAGGCAGCTCCAGTGTAGGAATATGCCCTTATCAGGCCCTTGACTGTCCACTCATCTACTGCTCACCTGTGATTCAAGTCTGTCCATCCATTCCCACTATGTCTCTCACACTGTCTTAACTGCAGGAATTCGATCGTTAAAATTCTGATCATTCACCAGGAGGTCTTCAAAGGGCCAGATGTTCTCTCTTTCTCTCTGTCTCTCTCTCTGTCTCTCTCTCTGTCTCTCTCTCTCTCTCTCTACCTTGTCACTCTCCTGTCCTCCTCACCTCAGCCTCGTGCGTTCCAGCACCTGCCTGTCTGATGTTTTGTCACTCAAGACATCAAGATAAACAAATATAGAGCATCACAGCATGATGCACCTCATCGTTCGGAGTTTAATTGGCAATTAGTTTCCATATGTTTACCCTCCATTCTCAGTCTGTCTCTTTTACTCCCTCTCTCCCTTGTCGCTTTTGTTTCCTCTCCTAGGGATATGGGCAAACACAACTGCGCATTTTACTGCAATCTGCAGTGACATTCCTAACACCGTTAAACACACTTGTTTAAGGTTATTGGCAACAACGCAAGACCACGTTGGTTTGGACATGTCCAAAGGAGAGACAAGGTGTATTTCAGGAAAAGGATGTTGAAGATCAGCAACCAGGTGAGAGGAAATGAAGAACTGAAAGAAATGAAAACCCTTTTGCTTTTGTTCTTTGACTGTGCCAAATTGGACAGACTTGGCTTTTTTCCCTTCATTTTTCACTCTTGGAAAAGGGTTCCAAAAGATTCATCTATCTTGGATGCCCCCAGGTGGTGCAATTCCAGAAATGGGACCCATCATCCACTGGGAATCCTGTCAATAATGCATTGGGGTAACATCCGAATCCAAGTGTTAAGGTGTTCAATGAAGTGTCACAGGGACTTGGGCACCTAAACCGAATGGTCCTTGGATAGCATAGCGGACAACACGAACGCCTTGCTGGTTGGACATTAGGGTTCTCGCGCAATTATTTTGAATTGCCTTGAGAAAAAAATTCCGGTTCCTTCTGAAAGACAATTGAGGCAAGGCTGTCTTTCTCTGTAAGGTTGCAATTTATGTAAATGTATTATTTCATTTACATTCACGTCAGATTTCTTCTCTCTGGAATGTCTGGACCTGGTTAGACGTATGCTGCTTTCAAAAATTAACCTTCTATTCCACAGCCAACCAAACAGAATTCATGCATTTTCTTCTCCTGGATATCACTAGATATGTTATGCACACTTGTGTGCATAAATGTACACCCTTGGCTTTGTTGATTGCAATATATGAGGCTCTCAACACCCACTCAAAATGTTTTGTTGATTTTTTGCTTCATTTTTTGCTTTTAATATACTGGGAAACTGAACATTATAGGTATTTTTGCTCAACACGTTGCTCCCCCCGCATGTTTTATTCAGTCACCTTGAAGAAGCATGTTCTTTAGCACCAGCTACACATAGACACGCACCATCGAGTCCAATCATAGACTATGCTCAGACTGAGAACCCTGGGCTGGACATTAAGACAACAAGCCTAAGGGAAAAATCCTAGCTCTACCAGTGCCAAGAAAGTGTGTACCTCCACAATGGCCTTAAACTGTAATTACGCTCAGCTTTTCCTCCTGTGGGCTTTGTGAAAATAATCTTCAGGTCCACTCTGGAGAGCACATCATTTCGACACTCGTGCTGCCAGCCGTCCATTACTATGCAGCGCTTCCATGATGTTCATTGGATGGCAATTTTCATGGGATATACTGGTAATGCTCTGGGTGGTTAAGGTGAGGGGTAGCACTGGGATAGAGTGTACAGGACTATTTTGGTCATAAACCTTTATCTTCTGTCTGATTGTTTTGGTGTCGCCCCTTATTGATGATCCTGAATTTCAGAATTTTCTCATTTCTCTAGACACTTTTATTGTCGTCTTCATCTAAACGACTCTTTGGATGTTAATTTCCTTCAGATTTCTCTCCAGAAACATCAACACGTCCACTCACTTGCTGTGAAATCTGTTCAGCAACTTGTGGACAATCATCTGGTCACATGGACAGAGGAGCTTTGTTTCTAATAAAGTGGCCATTGGGTGGAAAAACAAGGCAAGCCCTCCTGACCAGCTCAATCACATGACAGGAATTAAAATGACAGGAATGATATGCAGAAACAGAAATGAGATGTCAGGTGACAGAACCATCATCGTATCTTACCTAACTTTGAAGCTGTATTAGATGTGCCGCAGGAAAAACATGGTGGTGACACCAAGATGGAACAGGGGTCATTAGTTCTTCACATCATTTCCTATGAAACGACAAATGTGATGGGATGAATTAAAAGGGAATTGGAAAAAATGAAAGCGTTAAAGAGGCTGAGATTTTCATGGGGTGTGACAAGGATGGACAGGATTAGAAATTAGTATATTAGAGGGACAACTCAGGTTGGAAGCTTTGGAGACAAAGATAGAGAAGCAAGGTTGCGTTGGTTTGGACCAGAGGAGTAACGAGGAGTAACAAGGATTATATTGGGAGGAGGATGTTGAAGGTGGCGCCACCAGGAAAGAGGAAAAGAGGAGGTTTATGGATGTGGTGAGAGAGGACATGCAGGCGGGTGGGTTTGAAGAAGGAAGATGCAGAGGACGGGAACAATTGGAGATGGTTGATCCACTGTAGTGACCCCTAAACAGGAGCAGCTGAAAGACAAAGAAGAATCTGACAAAAAGCCCAGGCTGAAGAGCCCATTCCTGGATTTGTGGAAAGTTTTAATACTTCTTGAGTTTTTCCTTTTCAGTATCCAAGTTGAAGGAGAGTTGGGGTGAGCAGACATGGATCAGCGGCTACTGGAGGGCCTCCCCTTCACTTGCTCGGTACATTTATTGTTTTCCATGACCAAACGGATTAACTAATTCACAAGACTTTATCAGAAAAAGGGCATCCAGGAGCTGGAAATGTTCCAGGCATTGGGCTTCCGAAGGATCAGCAATCACAGTTTTAGATGGTAGATTTTGCAAATCCAAGGTTGATTAGATCCCCCTTGCTCCGATCCAGCAGAACCTCGAATTCAGTCGTGCAAGACTGCTGCAGCCGAGAACTGGCGTAGAGCCTGATAATGAGCCAATGTGAATCAGGTGTGGAAGAGCAGAGAGAACTCGACCCCATGAAATGCAGAGGTGTCCCCAGGGACTAAGAACAAGAACAACTTCGCTAATCATTAGTGGTTTAATTAAGTGTGCAGGGTCAACGGGGGAGCCAGGTTGAATAAGGAGAAGAATGACAGCCCACTGAGGCACGTTTCTCCAGAGGAAAGAAGAAATACTTCTCACCAAGCACTCCCCACTAGCAATATAGCACAGCTATATTGCACATGGGGTTGTATGGACTGAGAACATTTGGGTCAAAAGTAAACAGGTCCAGACGCTGTCCAGGGTTACTCATTCGAACAGCAGGAGATTTTCCATGTTGGATGCCTTCTCACATGCTGGGAATGGGCTGCACTGTTTGAATAAAAGGTAGTTCAGGGACGTTTTTAGGTGCCAACTGTGTAAATGTACCTTTGAGGGACCTTGAGGTCCAGTTTTGTACCCTAAATGTTTGTCCCAGGAGAATGTGGGCACATTCGGAGCTGTTTCAACCAGACCTTTTAAAGCAGAACTATAAAATATGCAGCAGGACTGGGTGAACAGAGTCCGTCCACCTTAAAAAATGTAACAGCAGAACCCAGAAGGTTCAGTTCCTAGCTCTGCATTTTTACCCACTGTCTGTAACGGTGGCGGGGTGCGGGGAGGACGCCAGTGCAGAGCCAGGAGTTCGGAACATAGTTTTATTATCTATAATTACAAAACAAGAGCAATAGACTGCAGTTCAAACTAAAAGCAAGGAACTGTAGCCTAAACCAAGTTACCCAGATTACCAGATACCAAAACCACCATTGCACGTGTAGGCTGAGCCTAACGAATGAGCCGCGCTCTGTTCTGACTCATCGGGGCTTAAATAGTCAGCCCCAATGATGCACACCTGTGCCTTCATGAGCTCAGGTGTGCTCAGTCAGAACAGAGCGCCCTCTACCGTGCCCAAAACACACCTCACCCGTGACAGAATCCCCCCCAAAAGGCGCAGCTCCTGAAGCACCGAAACACAGCTGAACCTCTGGGGGGAGGCCAAGAACAAAAAAGATCACTCTTCAAAGTTCCTTTATGGGGCATATGGTCAGGTCCACAAAACACTTCAACACAAAAGGACCTCTGACCAGCCATGTCCAGGCAGAAGGTGGTGGTGAGGGGAATCCTAGAAGTTCAGTCCACTTCTTTATCTGTTGCCTGAACTCGACCCTGGAGTCACTGGAGGAATCACCTGACTCAGCGGAACGCCTTGCCTTGAAGGAACCTGAAAGAGAGCTATACACAGATTTTACAGGATTCAAAGAGGAAGTCTTTTTCACATAGTCCGAACTCTGCTTCCAACTCCTGCCATCCTTGTTCTTCATATCTCTCATCACAGAATCTACAGTGCAGAAGCTGTCATTCACTTTCTTGAATTGAGACAGGTCACTGCTGACGTCTCTTGGCTCCTTCTTCTTCTTGATCATACTTCTCTGCTGCTTGGAGCTCAGTGAGGCAGTATCCCAGCTCCTGGTTCCACTACGAGAAGTTCCACTTGGACTCCTCCACCAGCCACCTTGTTCTGAGTCTGCTGAATTGTGAGGGTGAACTGAAGGTAGGGAGTCATAACGCAGCTGCTCAACCTCTGGAATCTTTATCTGCTTCTCCATCAGACTGTTCTTCAGCTGCTCCGCTCTGGTGTTAACCACCAGGGTCCCAGCATGCACTGGTGTCTGTGGAGTGAGTCAAGATTCGAAGATCTTCAATTCTGCCTCCATACCTCTGACCTGCTTCTCCAACTCAGTGAGTTTACTGGCCTCACTTCGGGCTTTTCTCAGTTCAGCCTGCAGAGCAACGTTGTGGTCCCGCACCCGTCTAAACTCCGCTCTGGTCTGATTCAGCTGCTCCTCCATAGTGGCTATTTTAGCTTCCAGCTTCCAGTCTCAACTCTCCTTGTTGCCTGGCATACAGTTTGGTCCCTCTGTTCATCCGTTCTCTCCAGCCTCTCTCTTTGGACAGCCGTCACTGCTTGCAGCTTTATTCTAGAGACCTCTCTCTCTTCTCTGAATTTCGCGCGCTTTCCGTGAAGCTCACCTTTGTCTTGAGCCAGAGCTTTTCTTTCTGTTTCCATGGCCTCGATCTCCCTTTGGCAACTGGACAAGAGTCCTTTGGTCCTCTCCAGCTGAGAAAGCAGATAGGTGATCCTTTCCTTGTGTTTCAACCTTTCATTCGCGACCGAGGCATTCACCTGTAGCGTAGAGGCTTCTTTCTCCATCAGCTGCTGGTAGAGCTCTGTCAGCAACTCCTCCTGTTCAATGATCTAAACATTCATGTAGCTGATTTGTCCATCTCTGAGGTGAGATTGGATTGTCCTTGCAGCTCTGATCAGTTTGGCCAGATCCCTTGCCTGCTTTCCTCTGAATGACTTTTGCAAGCAAATTGCAGCATGTTTGAACAGCTGATACCTCTGCCTTTGTTGATGTCCAAGCTTCCACCTTCTGAACCTCCTCCTCCACTTGCTGCCCAGCACTGCTTCTTGAAAACAGATCATTGCTTGTGCATTCTTACTGCAGCCTGAATAATGGTGGCAGCTTTGTGCATTGCAGCAACCTTCTTTCGAACAGAAGAACCTCTAAAAGCTGCCTGGTTGCGTATCACAGACCTTTTCAAAACCTGGAATTTCATGTTCAAATTTACCCTTACTGTAGGACCTATAATGTCTTTGAATGATGATGGCTGACACCCTTATGGCCTGGTACTTTACTACCTCCCTGTGTCTTCTGAATGCAGCCTGAATCAGGGAAGCTGCCTGATGTTGCAGGATCATCTCCCTTCTGACCCTCTGACCTCTGAAGCAGGCTTGCAGGAACATTGCAGCAGAGCGCAATTTCAAGAAATCCTCCCTCTGCTTTCTGGCATCTAGTGTGGAACGATACCTAAGCTGGATAGCAACAGCAGCATATCTGATGCATAAACATCGTGTCCGAGCACAGTGAGCCCTGTAAGCACGTTGTATCACAGTGGCAGCTGCGCAGACTGCCGCGTTTACCTTAACGCCTCCATTAGCCGCGCAGGGAGAATTCTTTACCCTAACGCCTCCATTAGCCACGCAGGGAGAATTCTTTACCGTAACGCCTCCATTAGCCGCGCGGGGAGAATTCTTTACCGTAACTCCTCCATTAGCTGCGTAGGAAGAATTCTTTACCGTGGCTCCTCTATCAGCTGCGCGTGGCACTTTCTCCACTGGCGGATCACGGTGATTGGCGCGACGCTTTCGACGCTGAATCTCTGCGTGGAACAGCGCAGGGCGGCTCCACTATCAACGTTCCGCTTTGAATGATGTAGGGCTCATTGACTGTCGTCCTTCCGCGTTGCGTGATGCTCGCCGTCAACGAAGCCCCGCCTTCCATGTCGCGTGTGGAAAAAAACACGTGGTTCAGCGTGTTGAGGTAGCGCTGTGCTCTTGCAGCCATGGAGACCAGCATCCGCAGACAAAGCGCGAACCGATCCCTGCAAAGCTTGGGATCCGGGATGATATCGTGTGGGAGCAGCGACGTCGCATTCTTCACGACGGCGCTTGAGCTCCTTGGCCGTGGCAGTCGGCGTCCGTCGCAAAGGACTGCAGTTCAAACTAAAAGCAAGGAACTGCAGCCTAAACCAAGTTACCCAGATCACCAGATACCAAAACCACCATTCCACGTGTAGTCTGAGCCTAACGAATGAGGCGCGCTCTGTTCTGTAGAGCACCCTCTACCATGCCCAAAACACACCTCACCCGTGACACTGTCTAAATGACTGCCTTCTTCCTCTGAGGTTCCTTTTCTTCTGCTTCCAGTGACATGAGAACATCAACATGGTCCTCGTTGGTATATTGGACAGCATCTCTGCCTCTCAAGGTGGTGTCTGGAGTTTAGGGACCGGTTCCCAGGATTAGAAGGCCATTGGTTGGAATCTCAGACCAAAACGTTGCAATGAGGTACCCTTGAGCAAGGTACCGTCCGCATCATGACTACTAATAGTCACTTTCACTTGCACTCCAGATAACATTCACACCTTGACTTTGCTTTGGTGCAACCCAGAACCTTTAAATGATGATCAGCTGGCTATGAAATGTGAAACCCAGGTTAGGGAGTTCATTAGTTCATCTTAAACACACACACACACACACACACACCCCTCCTCCAGGCGTGTGGTTAGTTCTCAAGGCCATTGCTCCCAAAGCCCTGGGCCAACAGAGGAATGTCTCAAAACTGCCAAGATCAAAGGCATCTGCGCTGTTCCCCTAGATCACCTGACCGGAATCCAATTAAACCTTTATGGACGGCGGTCTGTGAAGGGGGGGTGTACATGCATGTGTGTGTGTGTGTGTGTGTGTGTGTGTTGGGGGGTCACACGCACTGGAAGATCTGGTGCCTCTCATTTGCCCAGAGCCTTCAGCGAATGTGCTTTTAATGAAGGCTTAACTCAATAAGACTCGTGTTACATTCCTCCTCAAATCTGCAGACCAACATGCCGCCAGGTTCTCCACTGTCCCACATCTGCAGTCTGCTCCCAGACAGACAATCTGGGTTTCAGTCCCTCAGAAAGGACACCTTCTATCTAAGGACACGTTGTCTTGAACAAAAACAAAAACCTCAAAACGTGCCATCTGACTGCTGTTCAACCCGTTCCACAGGACAGCATGTCTGCTGGGAGTCTCCCAAAGGCCCCTTTCCAAAGCAAAGGCAGCTCAGTGATGGAGGGACAGGGTATGTCCATTTTTTGTTTTTATCTAATACCCCGTCCAGTAATCAGATTGTGTTTGTGGTCTGATTTTTTTATGCAGAGTGTTTAGACAATACAACCACATCAGCACACACTCGTTTAGCAGGATGAATAATCTCCACCAGGGGGAGCTTTTATAGATTAATGCATGGATAGATGGATTTAGGGATGAGTAGATGGACAGAGATTTATGGATAGACAGACAATAGATAGATAGATAGATGGATAGATGGATGGATGGATGGATGGATGGATGGACAGACAGACAGAGATGGATAGACTGGATAGATGGAGGGACTGATGGGAGGATGAATGTTGGGACGTATGGGTGGATAGCAGAGAGATTTCGGGGTGGGTGGATATATATTGGAAGGAATAGATGGATGGATGGATGTGGCATGTGTGGATGGATGGATTTAGGAAGGGATATATGGATTGGATGGACAGAATCCTGGGCAATTTGAGCTTGAGAGAGAGAGAGAGAGAGAGAGAGAGAGAGAGAGAGAGAGAGAGAGAGCGAGAGAGAGAGAGATCAGTGACGTTGGACCCCCCTCATTTTTGTGCGTGTTCTCGGCTGCAAGTGAGTCTCGTGCAGCGCGAACGCGGACCGCAGAGTCGCAGAGACGGTGTGAGACGGTTTAAAGACGATGTGAAATGGTGTGAGACGATGTGAGACGTTGTGAGATGGTGAATTTCCCGGGCCGCCTGAATGAGACCTGCTCTCACTCCGTTTCCCTTCCCTTGCTACTCGTGTGGAGAGATGAGCGTGAGCCTCATTCGAGCATAGATTTGAAGCGGCGAGCGAATCCGCCGGTGAGTGGGGGGTGTGTGTGTGTGTGTGTGTGTGTGTGTGTGTGTGTGTGTGTTAGACCAGCATAAGGGTTTGCATAAACACACACACACACACACTGCAGTCTAAAATATAAAGTTTAAACCTAGAAGTAGGTGTATTGCTAATGATAATCATGATAAATATATCCACTCGCTCACATTTAGCAGGCTGAATATTCTCCACCAGTGGGAGTAAATAACATTTAATTATTATATTTTTAATTTCTTTATGTAAAAAGTGCTTGTAGTCTTCCAAGTGAAGCCTTTAAAACATCATTATTATTGTTGTTGCATAACATTGCGACAAATCACACAGTAAACAAAATAAAAGATAACAAAATCACATTATTTGTAATACATAACAACATTAAGTCTGGGTAATGTTATAATTGTTGATACCCCCGTCCTACAAATCCTCCTCTCCAACTCTTTAGTTACAATTGTGATATTAATGATAATAACAGTGTCATTACTATGAATAAGGCATTATAACTGTATTGATGTGTTATTCATGTAATGTTACTGTCATTGTCAGCTTATACAGCCTGTGTATGTGTGTGTATGTGTGTGTGTGTGTGTGTGTGTGTGTGTGTGTATACATAAACTGCTGCAGCTCTGGCGCCCCCTGTCCGTGAACAATCTCACTGCAGCCGCTCTCTCTCTCTCTCTCTCTCTCTCTCTCTCTCTCTCTCTCTCTCTCGCTCTCTCTCTCTCCCTCCATACATTTCAGTCCAAAAGAGTTAAAAACACCCTTTCTCCCACTCTTCCCTTTTCTTTCTTTTCTCCTTTTCCTTACTTTTACTCTTCCCTAATCCGCTGTCCTCCTTCTGCCCTATTTTTCCTTTCTTATTTCCCAACCACTCTTTCCTCTTCTCTGGATTCACCTCCAAGCCCCCTCCTTCTCCACCGCTCCACCTTAAACGGGCGCCTCACTCTTAAGGTGGACGGGGAAATTCGAATTCGACCGGCGGAGCGCATGTATCCCTCCGCGCCGGCTCATTCCAGCGGGAAGTAGTTCCGGTCTGGCATGCGGAGGGATACGGAGAGACTCGCTCTCACTGTGCTCAGTGTGCGCGAGGCGAGCGGTGCGGAGCGGAGCGCGCGCGAGGGGCCATGCAGGAATGCGGGACTCATAAAAAGCAGGAAAAAACGAGAGAAGCGGGACAGCGGGGACAGGTATGGAGGACAAGGAGTTTTTCACCCGAGCGTATTTTGTCAATGATCTGCGGGGAGTGGGGGGGCTTTCCAAGGGCGTTTGTTTCGGGTCCAGAAACTTTGCACGCGCCAGCCTTTGATGTTTAGAATAAAAGGCATGAATTGGAACCAATCAGACAAGATCTGCTGTTAAACTTCACTCGTCCTTCACTCCTGCACGTTCTGCATGTCGTACAGGCTCGACTGGGGGCTACAAATCTCTTTTTGGGACGCTTCATTGTTGGTCCTCATGCATCTGTCCCAGGAGGGGGATGGGTGACTCTGGTCCCCACTTTGTCCATTCTGGTCCCCAACAGGTGGGATTAGGACCCACTGCTGTTCAGGGGGGTGGAAAAGTTTCAAAGAGAGTTTTTTTGGGGAGGATAAGAGTCACATTTGGTGGACATTTCATGTCCTGAAATTATTTTTTTAAAATTCTGTAATAAAATGTTATTTTTTATCGTTTTTGTTGAGTTTTCTACACAGAGTGTATGTTTTTCTGCCTTTTTGACATCTCTTCCAACAGATTGCACTTTTAGTAGAAAACAAAAAACATGCTGGAGGTTATTTTACCTTTTTCTAAGTTTAAAAATGCATAATGTCTTCATTTTTCAAAGATAAAAGTAACAAATAACTTAAACTAACCAGCTAACAGTGTACATTCAACTAACAATCTATATTCTAACAATGTTTTATAGAAATATAATCAACGTATAAATATAATAAACCAGATAAATCTATCTGTAAATGCCAGATAAATCTATCTGTAAAATCTTCCACGCATAAAATCACTTTTATTAGAGTTCATTTAAGGCTCAAAAAAAGGAATTTGCTGAAATACTTTATACAGAAAGAATGTAAAGTGGCAGAATTGATGCAAAAAATTTACAAATACTCATGAGCATATGTAAAGCGTTGTAAAGTTGTCTAAAAAATTTGTAAAATTAGACATGTGAGCTGTGTAAAGTGATCATTAAGAATTTGGGCACATTTGTGAATATTTTTCCATCGGCAGTCAACATTTACGCTCAAACACCATGTTTTAGAGGTAAACACATTTATGTTGAACATAGTGGCAAGTCATGTTATCCATCAACTGTTTATATAGTAAAGTTATAGTTTTGAGTATTTGGCCTAAGAGTAGATAAAGTTTTTTTCTTATGTTTATTTTTATTGTTTTCTATAAAAAATAATTTCAGATAGGTCATCGTTTACATTTGCATATGTAATTAATATGCAAATTAGGTTAAGGTTGAGGTGTGAACCACGCTTAACTCCTCCTGTTTTCTACCAGAGTCCCAGTGGAGGGATACGTGTAGGCCGTTCTGAAGCCAAATAGTCCCTAAAAGAGAACAGATTCACTGACCTACCATCATTAGCATACCGTTAAAACACCCAAAATCAGTGTGGCTTCATGAGGGCTGGCCCGTGTGATGCTATTTGTTATTATTGTGATAAATTACATCCCAATATTCTTCCCAGAGCGCATTATGACTGTATTTGGAGCCACGCGTTCTGCGAAACATCCGTGAAAAATTACGTATTCCTGCTTTTCTGTTCCTCTATTAAAAGTCAGATTTTCCAAAAAAGTTCATAAATTGATTAAAAGTATCAAGATGTAATGACTGGAAATGACATTTTATCGTTTCAAGTCATTAGAACCAATTTTACACCAATTTTTACAATATTGGCCCAACTGCAGAATGAATCATTGCCAGAACGGATCGAATGTGTGGCTGCGATTAAATTCACTGCTGATTTATTTCCTCGTAATGACTTATCTTTGTGGAGTGTTGAGTTCCAAGCCAAACAAGGTCTAAAGATCAAGAATCTCAGAGCTGCTTAGACACACAGCCAGCGCAGGAATGTGTGTGTTGGTGTGTATCTGGGACAAACAGCGATCGGACAGTAATCACGCCGTGTTCCTTCATGCTGTCTGGCGGGGCTGGAGAGGCAGACGGGGAGGAAACAAAGTGAGACGCCATTCGCAGCAGCTCTAATCTGCTCCGCTAAGCTGGTTCTACCATTACTTCACTTGGTCTTGCTTTCTCCTACTGAACCACACCAAGCTTTCCTGAGTTCAAGAACTTGCGAGTTCACACTTTTCCAACCCTTTTTGTTAGATAAAGGGGTTCCACTCAGCAGTGAGCTAATCACCTGATCATCTGAAATTATCTGCACCTGTTTCACTGCTTTATGTCTTAATTTAGACACTTTATTCAGCTTGAAGGTTCAGACGTAGATTACTGTGTGGGTTAACCAACAAAAAAAAATCAAACTGTTGGGGTACAGAGACTTTACTGAAAATGAGAGACAAAAACTCTGTCCTTCAGGAAGATCTCGAGAACTGTTCCTCAACAAGACATTAAAACCTTTAAGAAATTACTTGTCAGTAGAAGATAAATTTTTAGGACTGAAGAATAAAAACATGGGTGTCTTACTTGTGTTCTTCTTTTCTGCAGGTCTGGTGAAGATTGCTCTGCCACCATGCACAACCAGGTGTCTCCACTGCTGCTGGTGCAGCTGCTGCTCCTTTGCATCTTCAGTCGGAACCAAGGGCTGGACACCACATCCCTCCCACGATTCACTCATCCTTCTTACAACACGACCATATACGAGAACTCTGCTGCTAAGACCTACTTGGAGAGCCCAGTCAAAATGGGCATCTACATCACAGACCCTTCTTGGGAAATAAGGTACAAAATCGTTTCAGGGGACAATGAGAACCTTTTCAAAGCCGAGGAATACCTGCTGGGGGACTTTAGCTTTTTGCGGATAAGGACCAAAGGAGGCAGCAGTGCCATTCTCAACCGGGAAGTGCGAGACCAATATTTGCTTACAGTCAAAGCTGTGGAAAGGAACTCCAACGCGGAGGCCCGGGCACGGGTCCGGGTTCAAGTACTGGACACCAACGACCTCCGTCCCCTCTTTTCTCCCACCTCCTACAGCATTTCCCTGCCTGAGAACACGGCGATCCGCACCAGCATAGCCAAGGTCACGGCAACGGATGCGGACATCGGTACGAATGGAGAGTATTACTACAGCTTCAGGGAGTGGACTGACATATTTGCAGTCCATCCCACGAGCGGCGTAGTCACGCTAACCGGGAAGCTAGATCACACAGAGACGAAACAGTATGAGTTGGAGATTTTGGCCGTGGACCGCGGGATGAAACTCTATGGGAGCAGTGGGTTCAGCAGCATGGCTAAGCTAACGGTACGAGTGGAGCAGGCGAACGAGCATGCTCCCGTCATCACCGCTATTACCCTTGCACTGTCAGATAATGACAAGGATCCGACCTACGCCATTGTTACAGTCGAGGACGATGACCAGGGAGCTAACGGTGAGATAGCGTCCCTCAGTGTCGTGGCGGGAGACCCTTTACAGCAGTTTAGAGCCACGAGGACCAGTCCTGGCAGTAAGGAATACAAAATTAAAGCAGTAAAGGAAGTCGATTGGGACAGTCAGCCTTATGGTTACAACATCACCCTGCAAGCTAAAGACAAGGGCAGCCCACCTCAGTTCTCCTCAGCTAAGGTCATCCATATCACATCCCCCCAATTCAAGGTAGGGCCCCCGAAATTTCAACAAGCTGTCTACAGGGTGAATGTAAGCGAATTCGCCCCACTCCACACTCCCGTTGCGATGGTCACAGCTGTGCCGAGGTACCCTCAATTGAAGTATGCTTTTAAACAAAAATTAGATAAAAGTCTCTTTGCAATCAATCCCGACACCGGATTGATTACAACAGCCGGGCCCATCCATGCAGACTTTATGCCTCGGCATGAGCTAGATGTTATTAGCAGCGACAAAAAAGTAGCCACCAAAGTTATCATTGACGTGACTGACGTGAACAACAATGGCCCAGAGTTTGAGCAGTCGTCTTATAAAGCCAGTGTCGATGAAAACATGCCTGTAGGCACCAGTGTGTTAACGGTGAAAGCCACTGATTTGGACGGTGGCGAAAATGGTTACGTTTCGTATAGCATCGCCAACATAAATCCCCAGCCTTTCGTGATCAATTACTTCTCTGGCGTCATCAGCACCTCGGAACATCTAGATTACGAACTGATGCCAAGGGTTTATAACTTACGGGTCCGGGCGTCTGATTGGGGTGAACCATTCCGTCGCGAAGTGGAGACACAGGTCACCATCACCCTCAGCAATTTAAATGACAACAAGCCTCTCTTTGAAAACGTGGACTGCCAGGTGACCGTTCCCAGAGACCATGGCGTCGGAGAGCAGATCACGACTGTGTCGGCCATTGACGCAGATGAGCTTCAGCTGGTGCGGTACATGATAAAAGCTGGCAACAACCTGAACCTTTTTGAGTTGAACCCCAACTCTGGTGTGCTGTCTCTAAAGCAGCCCCTCAGCGAGGGCGAGGCAACCAAGGCATCCTTCCACAGCCTGAAGATCTCGGCCAGTGATGGAGAACATGAGACGCAACCAATGGTTTTGAACATAACTGTTATCACGGCGCACAAACCCGTTCAAATCAAATGTGTCGACACTGGTGTAGCGACTATGCTGGCAGAAAAGCTGCTGCAAGGCAGCAAAATCCACAGCCATGGTGAAGCTGAGGAGAACCTTTTAGACATTCACGCCATCAATCGCTTTGCCCCCCAGTTCGCAGACTCCTTTCCCAGTGTTGTGGAGGTCAAGGAGGACCTGCCAGTCGGTGCTCGGATTGTCCATTTGAGCGCTTCGGACTCAGATAGCGGCTTTAATGGCAAACTTGTTTACGTCATATCAGGAGGGGACACTGACAGCCGCTTTGTTGTTGATATGGACAGTGGTTGGCTGAAAGTGTTCGCTCCACTTGACAGAGAAACAGCCGATCACTACACACTTAACGTTACCGTGTACGATCTGGGACTACCTCAGAAGTCGTCTTCACGTCTGCTGGATGTGAAGGTCACAGATGCCAATGACAACAGTCCCCACTTCCTGCAGGACTCCTATTCGGTGGAAATAAGTGAGAACACAGCTGTGGGTACTGAGATCATTCAGATTGAGGCCAAAGATAAAGATCTGGGAGACAATGGAGCTATTAGGTACTCTATATTAGCAGACACTGATCAGTTTGCCATTGATGAGAAGACTGGGGTTGTAACGGTCAAAAAGCCATTAGATCGTGAGGTTCAGCCTGGTTTCATGCTCAGGATCGAAGCCCGTGACCAGGCCACTGTTGAACCTCAACTGGTATCTTCTGTGTCCTTTAAGATCACACTGGAAGATGTCAATGACAACCCACCAAAATTCATTCCCCCCAGTTATCACGTGAAGGTCAGGGAGGATCTACCCATTGGTACTGTCATTATGTGGTTGGAAGCTCACGACCCGGATGTTGGCCCATCAAGCCAGGTACGGTATAGCCTCATAGACAATGGCGAGGGGAAATTCGAAGTGGACAAGCTCAGCGGCGCTGTGCGAATTGTCCAAAATCTGGATTATGAGAAAAAGCAGGTTTACAGCCTTGTAGCAAAGGCAAAGGACAAAGGCAAACCCATTTCTCTGTCCTCCACCTGTCACGTGGAGGTGGAGGTGGTGGACGTTAACGAGAATCTGCATCGTCCGTGGTTTCCGTCGTTCGTGGATAAGGGATTTATCAAAGAGGGCGCACCGCTTGGAACGTCGGTCATGAAAGTCACTGCTCAGGACGAGGACAAAGGCAGAGACGGGGAGATACGCTACTCCATCCGGGATGGCTCTGGTCTGGGGATTTTCGCAGTTGATGAAGAAACGGGTGAGTTGTTTTTGTTTTTGTAAAAAAAAGCTGTTTTGCTCCACCGCCGAGATGTACCGTGGGTGATGATTTGGTCCAAGTGTGAATTTTTCACAAAACAAATTGCATGAATCTGATCAGCAGATCTGGCAGAAGGTGTTACAAAGTGTGTGTGGAGGCTGGAAAATGTTTTTGTGCTTCGCTGGTCAGGTGCCTATGCAGGTTGGTGTATAGCAGCATCTTTGGGTTTCTCCTTGCAAGGAGGATAGATGTCAGGAACAGATGGGGCAGCTGTCTCAGACGTGGCGTAAACATTCCAGCCTAGGTTTTGCCTTGGTTTAAAGAGGGCCGCCGTGCACTTCCCCCGCCACCTTACCCAACTCTCAATCCTCCACCACCCATCCCAGCCAACCCACCTTGTTCCCAGCCAACCCATGTTCTCTTCATGTTTTCTTTTCCTCCTCCTGATTTTCAAATAGCACTTATGATTTGGGTATCTGTGACAACAGCACTGTATAAAGGGGCTTTCGCCATTTGAACCAAAACCCATTTCTGTGGCAAAAGTCAAGATCTGGCCTCATTACCGCCACACAAAGAATGTATTAATAACTCCCCGCTGGCCATGGTCGCTGCAAGCACCTGTGCCAAAAAGGCTTAAAATAAACAGTCTGGAATTCCAACGGTTGCTCCACTCGGAGCAGGGCTGCCCACCCAGTCTTCTGAATCCTGGCGCTCCTCTTTAATATGTACAGAATTTCTAATTTGCGGGCCTAATGCGGGCTCCTGAAAATGTATTTCTGCACCGCGACATGCATAATTCATGCACAAATGGGTCTGCGAAAATGTCATGCATAAAACATGAGCATGCTCTCTTGCAACTTTTGCAGAACATGAAATTTTGTAAAAAAATAAAGTTAATTCCAAACTTGCTCCAAGACGTATGTTTTAAACTAAGCGTTCATTTAGGCGAAGGTGGCACTTTATTAACAGGGATAAATCAGACGCTTGCCCTGGAGGGAAATCTCACTTTCTGCAGTGGTAAATTTAGCGTTTGCGGGATGCGACGGTGTGGGGCACTTCTCCTGCAGGACCATCTGCCCGTCATTGTGTTCTCCCCAGGATTATGGAGATGGTGTCCTGCCTCATTCAGTCGCTATGACATTTATTGATCACTCTGAGCTTTTTGTTTTGAGTCTTTCAGAGAGGAGAAGGAGGAGGGGGACGAGGCTAGTCCTGGAATTGCAGGAGGAGAAGAAGGCAAAAATGTTTAATCCGGTTTAATACTCAGCTGAGGTTGGTCTAAACCAGGCCACCAATCCACTCTGCCAAGACTTGATTAAGCCTGCCTGGAATGTTGACTCTTTGGCAATCCAACGTTTTTGTGGCTTTCGCCTGCGCCATTCGCTTTTTGCCAGAACTACTCATTTTAGGGCTTGAAATGGAAGCATTTTAATTGGGTGGTCTAGAGGTAGGAGACTCTAATGTAGACCAAAAGGTCTTAGGTTCCAATCCCACCTCCAGCACCTTTGAGCTCCTGAGTTCCTCATGTTGTTCTAGGGAGATGGCTCCCTGCATGTAGGAAACAGAAGTCGCTCTGGATAAGAGTGTCTGCTAAATGTTGAAAATCGTCAGTCGAGCTCAATTGAGTATCATCAATGGTTCGTGGATTTGAAGAATTGTGTTTGGATGCCTTTGGGATCTTGGTTTTAATGCTGCTTTGCTTGTTAATAGTCATCATTAGATCTACCCTTGCAATGCCAGTATCCTGATTTGTTCTTTAGGACGGTGAGATTTTGGAACTGCGAATCATTTGAATCATAATTTCAATTGCGATTTGAATATGACTATGCTTTAATCTTTGTTTCTTCACCCATTTTGCCAAATCCTTTTTTTTAGGCTTGCCAATTATCAAGCTTCGTTATTGTTAGATTTGTATCAAATTCCCCCCATTTAGGGTTTGTCAATGTTAAAAAATGTTGAACAAACTAATTGTTAGTTAGTTGATAATTGTTCAGCCCTACAAGTGCCCTGCCAAAAAAATTGAAAGTAAATCTGCTCACTGTTAGGAGGTTGTTGATATTGTCCTTTGATACAAACTGACTGGGTGTCGTAACTTTTGGACTGACCCACGCTGTTGAGGCTCAAGAAAGGGTCAAGAGGCGTGATGATGCGAATGGCACTGGGGACGCCATGTCAAACTAAACCTAGGTGTGTTTCGGGAAAGTTTTATTGCACCCCCTTAACACAGTTGTACCTTGAATTGTATTGGTGCCCCATGAAGTGATGGCCAAAATATTAACATCAGAAGATGAACGGTGAAATTTTGCAGCGGTTCATATTAGCCCAACATTCTTTTCACAATGCCAGCATCCCTGCTGCTCAGGCTTCTGAAATGGGATTCCCCTTTAATGCACCTGTAGGTGTTCGAATCAGTGCACAACCCAGAGACACATCCCAGCATGATATATTTAGCCATGGGTGACACTCGAGAAGAAGCCTGGCCGGCACCGCCTTCAACCCGAAAAGATGCAGGTCACTGGGAGCACCTGACCTGGTCTTCCGCCCCCAGTGACCTCCATGATCTATGAGTGCTGTCAGGGTCGGGGTTGTCCCACACTGAGCTCCATTGTTCGGGATCACAGACAGGGCTGGTGGCAAAGCAAACATATGCCTGAGGCTTGAACAGCTCCCTGTGGGAGTGGATTTAGATGAGGGGTCTGTGGACGGGAGGGGAAGGGATAGCGTTACCCCGGGCGGCCTACAGATTACCAGGAATCAATCACAGCACACTGGCCCAGTTGGTTTTTGAGGGTGGAGGCGTATTAGCACCAGGAAATTTTTAAACAAATCGAATGTCCGGAGCTGGTTCAACTGCTGAATGTATTAAAACAGGCCATGAATTATAAACCCATAGAGTATTATCCTGGGTTCCAATACTGGAATTCCACTCTCCAATATTTTTCATATGTGTATTAATAATGGAAGTGAAAGTGAATTTGTCATCGCGACCACAGCACACAGTGAACCACAACGAAATGCAACTTCAGTACATAACCCACACACACTGTGCAGCCATATCCAGTGCCCAGGCCACAGTGATGGGTACGGTACCTTGCTCAAGGGTACCTCGATCATGGGGCCTACTCTCTAAACACTAGGCCATGGCTGCTTATATATAATATTATTTATAAAGCTGTAAATTATGATGCTAGAATAAGTAGGAATAAGGACATTGCGTCCATTATTAATATGCAGAAAAAAACAATATTGCCATGGCCATTTGCAATGCCATGTCCGACTCTCAAAATTTTTGTAGTAAAATGAATGTAATGCTGCAAATCAGCCTTAAGATCATATCCAGCAAATGTCAGTTTGAGACATATGTAAAATATATTCATTTTCTGAGTAGCTGTGTTTCATTTTTAGCCTTGAGGCTAACATTGCTAACAAGTAGTATGAACTTTTTAGTTTTTTTTTGTTAAACAGATAAAATACATGCAATTGAAATATTTTAGCCAAAGCCAAAAGTTGTGGTGACTTTAGAGCCTGTTTTTTCTAGTTAAATATGTAAACCAGCTGTCCCCAACCTTTTTTGTGGCACAAACCGGTTTCAAGTAAAAACAATATTTTCAAGGACTGGCATAGAAGCAGCTAAAAACAAAGTCCAAGACTAGTGTTTTTTCTAAATAAAAAAGTCTTTTCAACTCTGATAATCAATAAAATATTTTTAAATCAGTATTTCTGTACCAAATGACCCCTGTGGCCTGGTGGTTAGGTAACACTGCGTTAGGCTACGTTAGCCTTGTAGCTCAAGAGCAGCTAAACAACACACCTACACTTCAGCTAACAAGTAGGATAAGCGTTTTGGGGTTTTTTTTGTGGAAAAAAAATCCACAAAATTGAAATATTTTAGCCGCAACTAAAGGTTGTGGCAACTTTGAAACCCGTTTTTGTAGTGCAGTGTGTCAGAAAACATGCTAGCAAGCCTGCTAAAGCTATCTGACAGGATTTGTGGTTAGCATGGGATGATTTGAGTCCGTTAGGCTACGTTAGCCTTGTAGCTACAGAGCAGCTAATCAAACAAACTTTAGACATAACCACATTTCAGCTGAGGTGTATAATTTTGATTAATTTTGTGCAGCAGCTGTTTTCTAAAGCTTTATAGGTGTTTTGGTGCTGATACATGAAGCATTTTTTAAAATTTGCTACAGCATTTATCTTCCATGGAGGTTAATTTACTGATATAAAGAAATAATGTTCAATGCCTACACTTTTTCGTTCAATGTGTTGGTTTAAAATTATGGTAAATTTTCAGTTTCTGTTCAATGTTGACCTTTTGTCAAACATGCCAATGTGACTCCGATACGTTTATGTCCTGCCTGTTCATGAACTTTCCCTCATCCTGAAGATAAGGGTCAGAAAGTAATGTGCTTAAGCGAAAACCTCTCATCTCCAGCACAGCATCTAGTTAGCATCTTTGGCTCCCTCACCAAGGCCTGTGAGGCCACACTAGTTTTATATGTTTAGTTCATCTGCGCTTGTATTTATGTTGCATTTGGGCTCTTCCTGGATGCTGATTTGCACCAGATATGAGATCAGACCCCAACTTGCATCCACACCCTCCCCCAACTTCTTTTTCCTGCACGGGTCTCTGGTGGTGATGTTTACAGTATCTAGATTGCACACTCTCACCCTTCGCGAGAACCCTGGGGGGCTGTTTCTGCCCAGCGGTGTCTCCGTGCGAGCCAGTGTGGACACGGCGGTTAACGGATTGATCCTGTTCAAGTTAGGCGGTGAATTGACGTGTGCGGGGGGTGTTCAGACACCGCTTCCCGGGTAATTGAGTTAATAGAGGCCTCGAACACTCGGCCAGGATAAAGGGTTTGCCACAAATGCGATTGATGTTGCCGGAGCCACGTAACGAATCCGGCGCCTTCTGCCGCCCACATGGCAAAGGAACAAGCGAAGAGGCCGCTCCAAACCACACCTCACAAATCACAGGGAGCGCCACAGCGATGGTTTACAAAAGCCCTGATGGCTGAAGTGCCTGGAGTCTACAGTATAAACTCTGCAGCACTGTTAAAGGAATAGTTTGGCGGATTAAAACCAAATGTCCTATTTACTTTTTTTTTTTTTTTTGTAGTGAGCCAAGACATGTTGAATGACTCCTGTAGCGTGGCGCTGGCGCAAAGTCAAGTTTAAAGGAAAAGTAGTGCCAGTGTACAAAGACCTCATTTAGATCTGTCAAGTTGGTTACTGGTGGTTCTGTATTTGGGTTCTAATGGTTAAGGGTAGAGCTGTTTAGATTTGAATCCATTGGTTCATGATGTTCTGCGATGGGCTGGCGACCTGTCCAGGGTGCGTCCCCCGTCCTCGCCCTGTGTGCGCTGGGTTGGACGCCAGCACTCCCCCGCGACCCCGTTTGGGACAAGCGGCAGATAATGGATGGTTCATGATGTATTAAGGTTCTGTTAGACACTGATGACTGTTTGGGTTCTGTTGGTTAATGATAGCTCTGGATTTACATTTACATTTTACATTTATGGCATTTAGCAGACGCTCTTATCCAGAGCGAATTACAGGTCCTAATCACAGGGACAGTCCCCCTGGAGCAATTCAGGGTTAAGGGTCTTGCTCAGGGACCCAGTGGTGGTAGTGCTAGAGATGGGATTCGAACCTGGGACCTCTGGAACCATAGGCAAGTATCCTACCACTGGACCACCACAAACATGTTAGCTTTGTTGTGACTAGGTTCTGTTGGTTGCTGATGGCTCTGATTTAATTTAGTTCTGTTGGCTAATGACGACTCTCTATTTGGGTTCTGTTGGTTATCAGTAACTGTATTTGGTTTCTTTTGGTTTGTGGTGGTTCTGTATTTGGGTTCTTTTGGTTCGCGGTGGTTCTGTACTTGGAGTTTTGTTTGTTATTAAAAACTGTGTTTAAGTCCTTTTTGATAGTGATGGCTCTGTTTTGATTGAGTTCTGTTGGTTCTTGGTGGTTCTGTATTTGAAGTTTTGTTGGTTAATGGTGGCTCTGTATTTGGGTTATTTTAGTTATCAATAACTGTATTTGGGTTCTGTTGGATAGTGACAGCTCTGTTTTGATTGGATTCTTTTGGTTGGTGTTGGCTCTGTATTTGGGTTCTGTTGGTTCATGTTGGCTCTGTTTTGATTGGGTTCTTTTGGTTGGTGTTATCTCTGTATTTGGGTTCTTTTGGTTCATGTTGGCTCTGTTTTAATTGGATTCTTTTGGTTGTTCTTGGCTCTATTTTTTTCGCGTTCTGTTGGTTAGCAGTGGTTCTGTTTTGATGGGGTTCTATTGTTTAATGGTGGCTCTGTATTTGGGTTCTGCTGGTTACTGATGACTCTAATAAGGATCAAATTACCAAGAGTAACATACTTGGTCAATGAAAACAAAACGCATGCCTGTGTTTAGAGCCTGCAATGCTGAGGCTATTTCTGTGATAATGAGAAAAATGTTCTTGGCACCTTTTTTCGTTCATTTATGCAGAACAATTCGTTCATTTACGCAGAACGATCCAAGCGGCAAATTTTAGCAATTCATCAGCGCCATCCTGGCAACAGGAGAGTTTGACCCTTGGCGTTGAGGTCAGGGCATTTTCATTCTGTCCAATTCTGTCCAATTCGCTCTCGGGGAGCCGCTTGTGCTTGGTAACATATCCCATTTGCGTTGTTCTCCAGAATTTTGTGGCTGTTGTTCCATCCTCTTTTATTTTTATTTTTTTTACCCCCCCTCTGTAATTAAGTCAGCTCAAGGACTCAGCCATAAGTGGAAGGGTCACGGAGTAAATTAAGGCCTCACTTTGAAGTATGGAGCTTTTTCAAAAGGGCTAAAGAACATAGCGCACGTGGTCCTGGGATGGTCCTAATGGGGTGGATGCTGGAAGGGCTGGATTTGGTTGGCAGAGAGGATCATGTATGCCAGTCCTGGAGTTCAGTCCTGTATCCTTCTCAAACGCACAACATGGGGGTGGTCTAGAGGTAGGATACTTTCATGGACTAAAAGGTCGCAGGTTCAGATCCCACCTTCAGCACCACCATTGGGCTCCTGAGCAAAACTTTACATGCAGACAGTTCTTGTAAATAAGAAATGGATTGTCTTAATTGCTTTAACTCTAAAAGTGTGAACCAGTTGTGTTAAAGGAGGGAAATCACCAAACTGAGCTGAACCCTGTCCCTCCAGGACTGGTGTCTGAGACCCGAACCCTTATCCAAGCCTCTTATTGACACAAAAGGCCTCCTGTACCCACTTGACATGGAACAACGAAGTGAGAGTGGCATGTTTTCGCTTGTTGTAAGTGCACCTACCACAACCCCACCCCCCACCCCCGTCACGAGAGCCACCCTGCACTCTCGCCGTGCCCATCCGCCTGGGAGACTGAGGTAGAGGTTTTTTTTCAGACGATGCCAGATAACAGAGGTATGCGCTGGCCGCATTGCTTTTTCATGTTTGGCTGCCTCTAACACAGCCTGGTCAAAAGGGAATTGTGGGGTGGGGGGGGTGGATATGGGAAAGGGAATGGGGGGATGGGTGTTGCTGTGGGAAAAGAATAGAGAGAGGTGGTCCTGGGACCCCATACAGTGGTCCTGTTACAGAGAACAGGGGTGCAAAAGTGTATATAAAGGGTGGGGATTGACTTTTGCCACATTACAATTAAGACAAGATAAAGTTTAGATTTTGTCTGTCCCACAAACAGGTGGACATTTTCACGGTACATGGTTAAGAAGTCACTAAAAAGTGAAACAGGGTAGTCTGTGTAATGAATTACTTTTAAGTACTTTTGAGTACCTTTACGACTCAATAGTAACCAAGATATGCTCGGAAAGGAATATCTGGACCTGATTTGTCCTGCGTGTTTCCGTGGCCATATTTGAATATTCTGCTAAATTTATAGTTTCGTAAAAATCAAAAATGTCCAGCAGGGACAGAAAGAGAAAGACAAGGAGAATATTTGCTTGTAGTTTCACATGTTTTGTATATTTTCCATCTTTCCTTTCTCTCTTAATGTCTCTATTTCTGTTCTCAGTCAAGCTCTCAGGGCACTTCTTCTCCATGTTTTTTTTTCATCCCCCGGAGGACACGTGACCGACTCCACGGAGTCTCTGCTTGGGCCGCGTTGCCAAGGCAACGGTGCTCCGGAATGCAGAGGGTGCAGGAGTTGATTGCAGGGTGCCAAATGAAAAGCGCACTTTCCCTCGTTAACGTCAGGCCGTTTTGGGAGTCTGTGTTTTAGGTTCTTTTGCTCAGATGCCCCAGCCAGACAACGGGTTAACGCTTTCTTATGCTAACGTGCACTAACAAGGGCTAATCAAGTGGTAAAGCTCATCAAAACAAAGGAGGAAGGTTCTTTGGAGCGCGAGAGGGGGTTGTTGCTGTCCCACGATGGCAGTGGTTCAATTGCTTTCCATAAATATAAACTGGGTTACAGTTTTTTCGCAGTTTTAAAGCAATTTTGGAAGTTTTTTAAAAACGTTTTGGGACTCAAGGTGTGACAGGCGTCCCACCATAAATCCATAAGCTTAGTGGTGACATCTGACACGTCTTCAGCCACCTCTCTTTTTTTATGTTTTGCCTCCAGACGTCCTTTTTTTTTTAATGTATTGTTGAGGAACACTTCTCCAGGCTTCCTGAAAGACTAAGTTCTTGGCTCTCACTTTCAGCGCAGTTCCTGAATCTGAGCAGTTTGAGAGGCAGAAGCAGTGTGGGGATCATCTCTGAGACAAAAGGCAGCCACCTTATAAAGAAGGGCTTTTGAATGTCCTTCATAAGCCTGGAGGACTTGCTGGAGAAGACTTAAAGGCAGCTCGTCTAAGGGAGTTCATGCTGTGCAAGACAATAGTGGCGGCCATGCCAAATACTACAAACGCTGTGCTTTAGGCTGGATTTCACTGTGTAATTCACTGCACTTATTGTCTAATTTTTTGAAGACAACAGGAAGAAATGAGGGGTAACAAAACTTTAGTGAATCATTTTTAACTAAACTGAACCAGAGGGCCTTAAAGAGCACATTATCACATTTTGATCCAACAGAAGTACCTAGCGGTCATCGGCCTATCTTTCAGCCAAACACATTAGCCCTAGTGCCTCATAAGCTGACATCCCCGAATTCTCTGCCTCTCAGCGCTCCCATTGTGAGATCTCCCATTATGGCAGACCTGCACCTCCTCTGCTTGGGTGTCTCCACCTCTGTTTGAGAGGCTTTTTAGGTCGGAACGAGAATGGAAAGTAAAACGAACGATGGTGGATGTAAAACGATGAAGAGACCACAATAACCGCTGGGACGAGGCACTTGATGCATCTTTTCTCCAAATGCATGTGACTGTGCATCAAAGCATTATCGTTGGACTTCCCCCCTCAGCAGCAGATTGGTGACGAAAAAGCTATTTATTTTTGTTTGGACCTGGGGAGCTGCTTGTGCAAAGTCTTGGCGAGGGTCACACTCCCGGACTTAGGAGGGTCGTCAGGGACGGTTGTAATGGCGCCGGCCAGGATTCGGAGCAGCTGGAACGCAGACAAGGGATAAATGCACAGTCGCGTTTGTTGTAATGATATATAAAGATGTAATTAGCTGCCGAGAAGAGATTCAAACATCTGGCTTTTGAAGCGAGTGGCTTTCCTTCTCCCTGTGTTTTACTGGCGTGCCACCCTCCCTCCGCCCTGCCACATTTTAAAACTCCTTTGATCCCCTCCTCACAGAAATACTCCAAGGAGCACCGGCTTATAAATAGAAAGGGGGGGGTAGGCCTTTCAAAATGTCAACGCAGCGGCCTTTTGAAAAACACTCCCTCGCTTCACGCTCTTATCGCCCTTGCCACAAGAGCAGGAAAAAGACGTTTTTGGAAGGAACCGACGCGCCAACTCGCGGTAATACCTAACGGCGCGGGCCCCGTGTCACCGGCCAGCTATTTCATGCTTCATAAAAACGTTGTGGTAGCACAAGACAGGCGGTTGTTATCAGGGTTCAGAGGCTGGGCCCCGAAAATAATCCCACTGATGCCGAAAGTGGTTGCTATGAAAACACTGGCTGCTTGGGACAACGAGCCGAGTCTGGGCAAGTCCCGAAAGAGCCTCTCGGCTGGAAGTAACTCTTGACGGAAGAAAGGACCGGGGGAAGGGAAGGGAAGGAGGGGGATATAAAAGACAGCTTTCCACCAGACATGGTCTAATTGTGTGAGCCCCCCTTTTTCATCCACCAAAGAACTTCCTGTTTCCCCTTTTCTTGAGGCTCCAGCATATCTCCTGCACACGTGGGTCACTCCCCCCCCCCAAAACTTTCCAGTGAAGGGGCTATTTTTGCCGCCCCCACCTCCTCCTCGCTTGTTCAACTTTTGGAGACGATAAGATTAGCACAATATGTAGAGTGAGGTGCGCAGCTCAGCCAGGGAATGGACTGATCCTCTGGTTTTATTTTTGTTAGGCCCCCCTGCCGGGTCATCCCCCGCAGCTAGCTGTTGCCGGCACTGGGAGGCTCTTAGTGGTGACGGCTGTGCACAGAAGCCGCAGCGAAGCGTGAAGAGGAAACTGGGGGTCGATTCTGGAGGCTCGGCGGTCCGTAATTGCTTGTGCAGGATATTCGCCAGATATCGCTGCTTCCAGGGCAAGATGCAATGGTATGGGCAACGGTGAGCTAGTGTTTAGGAACTAGGCCTCAGGACTGCAAGGTCATGGGTTCGACTCCTGGACCAGTAGGTTGCCCACTGCTCCCCAAGCACTGGATTTTGGTTCAATGTGTTCTGTGCTGACAGATTTGCACTTCACTTTCACTTTTTTACTCCGTAACCAGCGGCACTCGTGTTTTTCCTGAAGTGGCCTTTACACATTTGTTGGTGTTTTAAGGATGACTGTGAGTTTAAGGCCATGCTCTTCTCATCAACCAAAAATCTCAACAAAAACGACAGAACGGAGATGCTGAGATGATTTGAGATAGAAAAGATGAAGGCTGGCGGAAGCTTAGCTCCGGAGACCCTCCAAATACCCACCAGTCTGACAGAGGAATTTGAGCTATTCCTGCAGTGTGCTGGAAGAGAGAGGTGAAGGGAGGGAAGGAAGAAGAGAGACAGAGAGAAAAAGGACAAAAAAACGCTGGGAAACTTTATAGCCAGCACATGGGCTGAAGACCCAAGAAGTTTTGGGAATGTGGGACGGGGGAGGCCGGAGAATTAGTTGTCCAAGTTCAAAGCCAAAATGTTGGATATCCGAGACGTGGACGAGGAAAATGTGTGCATAAGCTCCACTGTCCCAACAGTCTTTAAGCCCCTCATTCGAAGCTTTTTGTCCTTTCTCTCTAGTGTGCATAACGGCTGGAGGGTTTAGAAATGAATATTTCACTAGAAAATTTAAAAACGTCTAAAAATGTATGGATATCTGTAAAAAAAAATGTTAATGTTATGAAAAAGAGATATTTTTGAGAAATTTTTTATATAAAACTTCCATTAAAAACGATTTCGCAGTGTCAGAAGGCAGGGAAGAAAAAGTGTAAAGAGAATGTTTTCAGTTCATTTTTTGCAAAATTGCAATAAATCACAAAAAAAACGCTTCATACAGAATTTTTCAAAGGCAGAAAATGTCAAAAAACGTAACAAAAAAGCATTAAAAAATCTAAATTTCTTTCTGTTAAATTTTTCATCCTGTGTTTTTAATCCCATAGGATTTTTGAAAACTTGACACCGTGTTTGAATGCAAGTGAAAGAGGACAATATTACAAAGTGTGACCAAATTTTATTACGTTTTTCCAAAAGTAAAAAAAAAATCAAAAAGGTTTCTTCTACAGGGTGTTTTAAGGGTACTATAAATTAGAAATCACCCTTCAGGAGACATTTAATTTGTTCAGCCCGGGTTAAAGGGGAGGGATGAAGTTCCCTGTTACTTCATGGGATCTCTGTTAGTTACGTTCATACTTTTGAAAGTGAAACCTGCAAAGTCGTGCAAATGTGATCACATGACATTATGCAGGATGTCCAATGCGATATTAAAAATCGGAAAATACGTCTCCCAGTCAACATGACTGGTCCCAAATTCGGGCAGTGGTGGCCTAGTAGTTAGGGAGTTGGTACCAGATCAGAAGATTGTGGATTCGATTGCCTCACCAGTAGGTTGCCCTGAGGTGCCCTTGAGCAAGATACCCTCCCTGTTACTGCTCCCTGGGCGCTGGATATGGCTGCCCACAGTAAGAGAGCAACACTTTTTCACAGCGTGTCCGGGTGCTTCCCAAAGGGTGCTTTCAATAGCTGCCCCCTGCTGCACGTGTGTATGGGTGAAACGCAGAGGTTGAATTTCGTTGTGCTGTGCTGCATTTCACAATGACAA
>CM029377.1:22509890-22637390 GCA_017165825.1 Hepsetus odoe
GCTTTGTCATACGGGTCGGAGACGGTAGTGAGACCAGCTATGTTATATGGGTTGGAGACAACGATGTTGATGATGAGACAGGCGGTGGAGCTGGAGGGGTCAAACATGCTGGAGGGACAGCATATTAGAGGGACAGCTCAGGCTGGACGATTTGGAGACAAAGTAAGAGAACCGAGGCTCATTCTTCTTTGCTCTTCTCACTTTCTCTCCATCCTTTTTTTCCTTCCTTCACATTATTTTAAGCACTCTTTTTTGTGACCCTTCTCTCTCTCGGTTTGATCTCTGCTAATTTTCTATTCATTAACACTTTCCTCTCATTTCATTATTTGCTCTGCTGTCTCTCTCCCTTCATTCTCTTACGTCCCATAATTGTTTTTATCACTCATTACCATTCTCTCTTTCTTTCCATCCCATCATTCTTTTGTGACCTTTCTCTCTCTCTATCGTTCTCTGACATTAACTCTTCAGTGCTATGAAACTCGCTGATTTATTGGCTGCCGATTGGTCTGGGCGTCGTGTAAATAGACTCTTGTCTTTTCTGCCTCCTCCTCCCGTTTCAGCACCTGAAGCGACAGCAGAACGGTGTGGCGCTCTTTTCACTTGTTTCTTTCTCCCAGAGGTGAAACCAAGTCTGCCAAGCAGGTCATCGAGTTTCGGAGGACAAAAGAGCAAGGAGGTCCCTCGAACAGGAGCCCGATCGCTTGGCAACAAAAGCAGCTCCAGAATGTCCCACACAGTCTAGATCTATAGAGCTGAGGTATGTCTCAGTCCAGCCACCGGTGCGGGGACTCCAAGGTCTGAGGGTTTCCCAGAACAGACAGATTCCCACAATCTTCTGAAGCTTTGAGGAAGTGAAAGTGACTGTGTGTCATTGTGACAAAGTGAACCACAACCCCACATGTCCTCTGTTTTTAACCCTCACATACCATGCAGCTTGGGGCAGACATCCAGCGCCCGGGGAGCAGTGATGGGGACAGTACAAATTAAAGATGTTGATAAATAATACATCGCCCAGCCCTTCGCATTCAGTTACTCAAGAATGACTAGTTTAAGTGTCCTTCATACTTTAGGTACCCTTGAGCAATGTACCATCCCCATCACTGCTTCCCAGGTGCACAGTGTCTGTGGGTGAAAAGCAGAGGAAGCATTTCGCTGTGTCTCACCATGTGCCATGTTTCACAATGACATGTAGTTACTTTCACTTCACTTTCACTTCAGTAAACCAGGTTTTAGGAATGCAGAAGGTTCAACTGGGGTCGGAACTCTGGAGGTACATAGAAGAACCTTCAGATATTCCTCTTGACACAAGTTCTAGAATCCTTAGAACTGTTGTAAAGCCTTCCATGCTTGAGAACCTACAGAGCGGAAGTATACCAGACTGCCCTCAGAACAGGGAGTGTCTCTGAGCAGCATCCACGCCCGGTCGGACAGCGGTGAGATCACCGGGTTATTACAGCACCTTACAGGCGAGGTTCGTCTTTATGACGGACAGATAAAACACAGTGATATGATTGGCCAGTCAGGTTATAGTTTTATTCACTCTGACCGGGTTCAAAGGCTGCAGAGGGTCAAAGTCCACCCCGCTCCCACTTCTCTCGTCTATCTTCAGCCTGCGCCAGGTCGCTGTTTACTATCAGACCACCTCTCCATTCCTGAATAGTTGCTGTTGACACAGCTGAAGATCCTCCACCACACATGGCCTTCAGTTGAAAGAATCAAACAAAGAATAGTTTGGGGGGGGGAACCAAACACACATCATGACCCCAAATGCAGTCGATCAACCAGAACCAGGTTTGGGGCTAAATTTTGATCCAGAGCTACAAGCATTCATTTGGACTTTTTTCAATGGATTTCAGGCCGAAATCAGAGAAAGTTTTATTCCAATAAAATTACAAATAAAATTAACATTTTAATCTAAAAAAGTTCAAATAACCTCCTTGCACAGATTCATCTCATCCTTCCAAGAAAGTTTTGGAAATATCTTGTGTCCAAACCCCCCAGAGACAGCTTTATCTCATTTGCTGGGCACTCATTTCCAAAGGGAGAACGATCTGGAAAACTGGGGAGGACGAGACATTATTCTCTCAGTATTTTGCTTGATTTTGAGTAATTTTTCCTTCAGTGATCCACCATGTGTCTGAGCGTTTACATGCTGGATGATGTTTAGGGGAAAGTGCTACAGCTTGGTAGAACCCTTAAAACCAAAAGTTTGGTTTAAAAAACCAAAGCCTCTATGTTTCACCGCAAGAATACACTCTGTGTCACCCTTTCCTTAGTCCGCCGCCATGTAAACCCTTCATGGCACTGAAATTTACTCTCGTCCACAAGACCTGCTCCTGGTCCTGAACCCTCCAGTGTTTGCCTTGATCGTCCCACAGTTGTCTTTTTATCATTTCACCACAAAGTTTTAGCACGAGTTTCTTACATCAGGTAACAGAATTAAATCACAAAGTGGATGTCTGTCACTAAAAACAGACCTGATACGACTTTAAAAACAATAGTTTGAGTCTTTGTGGCTGAATGTCGCTATAAACACAAATTTGCTTGTTCAAACAAAAGTGTTTCTAATATTTTCTTGTAATTGTAGCTTTTTTTAATTATTAAAGACCAGAAGGTGGGCCTGTATCCCATATTTTTCCAAGAACTGATGCCACAGCAGATCAACCATCTCCGTTTCTTCTGGTCCTCTGCACCTTCCTCCTTCAAACCAATCACCTGCATGTCCTCTCTCAACACGTCCATAAACCTCCTCTTTGGTCTTCCTCTTTTCCTCTTTCCTGGCAGCTGCATCTTCAACATCCTCCTCCCAATATAATCCTCGTCTCTCCTCTGGACATGTCCAAACCAACACAACCTTGCTTCTCTAACCTTGTCTCTGAAACATCTAACCTGAGCTGTCCCTCTAATATACGCATTTTTAATCTTGTCTGTCCTCTTCAAACCCAACGAAAATATCAGCATCTTTAACTCTGACACCTCCAGCTCAACCTCCTGTCTTTTCATCGGCACCACCGTCTCCAACCCGTATAACATAGCTGGTCTCACTAAAGTCTCCAACCCATATAACTTAGCTGGTCTCACTACCGTCTCCAACCCGTACAGTATATCTGGTCTCACTACCTTCCTGAAAACCTTCCCTTTCACTCTTGCTGGTACCCGTCTGTCACAAATCGGAAATAGAAATAAAGTAAAAAGTGCAAAAACATATATTTCACATTATATTTCTTTTAAAATGCAGCATGGGAGTCCTCAGTCAACTGCCGCTGTCTGGAGACACCGAGGCTTGTTTTTTCCCCCGCGGTGTTGTTTATCTGACGAAGTGCAGGGGTGCTTGTTTTCTAATTAATAATAAAAAAAAAACTTACATGGAGAACGGCTGCTTTCGGGTTGAAAAACAGCCTTATTTTTGTCTGTCTTTCTGCTGTTTGGGCCATGATTTCATGATCTGAATGCTGTTTCTCAAAAACATGCCTTTTGAACAGAAGAGCTTCAGGAAGCTCTTCAGGTGCATTTTTAAAAATCACTGAAACATTTTTAAAAAATTCACAAACGGCAGAAATGTCCAAAGAATTAGCTAAACTCAACCACGTTGGGCACAAAAGAATAAATCAGTTTTTTACAGGTTTACCAATGATGGCTGGTGTTTTGATAAATCAAGGCGTTTTCCATAAAAAGTTATATACAAAGAAATATTTTTGCAGTTTTTAAAGCTTTTAAAGACCGCTGCGCCAAGACGCCTCTTATTTTCCATTTCGGTTCTTTTACATTTGCTTTCTTGGGACATTATTGATTCATCAGTGTTATAAAATAAAAGTCAGGAAATGTGAACAATTTTTCATGATGGAATATCAGGGAATTTTGTTTGTTAAATGGTTAATTGTTAGTTCATAATGTAATATTCCTGTTTCTTAAAGAAGGTAGTTTTTTATCTCCTGGCGATTATGTTTTTCTTTTTTTTTTGTAATTTCAGTGACTTTTAGAAGTTTGAATGGTTTCAGATGGTCTTTAGGTCAGCTCCCATTATAGATCCTGGAAATAAAGCCTTTTAGTTCATGAAAGTGAAGAAAGTGAATTTGACTTGAGAGGGAGCACCAGCCCAACTTGGTGGTGGTCTAGTGGTAGGACACTTTACTATGGACCAGGCTCAGATCTCATCTCTAGCACCACCGCCATTGGGTTCCTGAGCAAAACTCTTCACCGAACATTGGTGGCAAGTTTCATTTCTCGTCAAACTATCGCTAGAAGTGTCGGGTTCTCTAGAAAACGATAAAAAAAAACTCTAATCCTTCACCTCGTTTCCCCTTCAGGTGTTATTCGGACTCTGGAGCTTCTGGACCACGAGACTGTGTCGCACTACTGGCTGACAGTCTACGCCACCGACCGCGGCGTGGTGCCTCTCTCCGCCTTCGTGGAGGTCTTCATTGAGGTGCAGGATGTGAATGACAACACCCCGCAGACCTCCGAGCCCGTCTACTACCCATCTGTCATGGAGAACTCTGCCAAAGACGTGTCCATCATCCAGATTGAGGCCTTCGACCCGGACACAAAGTCCAGCGACCAACTGGTCTACAAAATCACCAGTGGGAACCCACAAGGCTTTTTCAGCATCAACCCCAAGACTGGTGAGTAGCATGATAGTTCAGCAATCGCTGATGGTCATAACCTCCACTGTTGAAACTGCTTGGTTCTTACTTGCTTTAGTATTAATACTCCATTGTATTTGTTTAATAACGCTGGGAAACGTTCTCTGTGTCTTTTTACTCAATTCTGTTAGTAGAAGTAGTTTGCTACAAAGGTTTGCTGGAGAATCAGAGGTGGCTAGGATAGTTAGAGACCATATTTTTGTTGAATGGTTGGGTAAAAATGCGCGAATGGCATGAAATATCTTTTTGTTGGAAAAAAATAAAACAGCAAACTGTTCCAGATTTCTCCCTGCAATGGGCTGGCGACCTGTCCAGGGTGCGTCCCCCGTCCTCGCCCTGTGTGCGCTGGGTTGGACACCAGCACTCCCCCGCGACCCCGTTTGGGACAAGCGGCGGATAATGGATGGATGTTCCAGATTTATTACTTATTCAAAACTGGCTTTAATACGTTTTACTGTCCAAGCAGCCATAATGGTTTGATTCAACACCATTCCAGATTCAGAATTCTCAGCCGAGGAGGCAATTTTCCAATCCTGGCTGAACTAAAGACCATTACTCAATTGCTGCAAGTTTCTTTATACTTCAAAGGTGATTTTCAGACTTTTTGGACCAAAAAGTATTTTCTTGAGAAAATGCCACCAATGGAGTTCCTGTCCTGTTCCCATCCATGTTCGAGATGTCAGCATTTCCGAGGGAATACCTGTTTTGGTGCTCTCCTCAAGCCTGGACGTTTGTAGACCCCTGGTCACGTCTAAATTTATGTGGGAAGAAGGAGACGGAGACGAAAGAAAGGGAAAGGAGGCAAAGATGATATGCCAAGATTGCTGGCAAGATTGTCAGTTAGCGCGCTACGCCTGACTAACAGGCCTTCTCTGGTTTCCTTTGTAAAGTCAGGCATTTTCAATGTGAGTATTTAGCACCAGAGAGCTCTTTCTCCCTCCCAGTTTTGGGAGCACTGTCTTCCCCCTCCGTCCTCCAACAAACCTGCCCTGGACATTTTGTCCTTTTAGATGCTTCCCTCTCACCTTTGGAGCAGAGACGTCAGGACGATGAGCCGAGTTTTAGCGACAAGCTCAAAACCATGGCCTCCTTCAAGCCTCAGACAACTCAGGTCAGATTACCTTCTAGCAAAAATCCCTCGTTTGCACTTTGCATTCTTCTTGACTTCAACAGTGATCTGAACTGTCCATGTCGGACCATCATTTTGTTTCTCACATTTCTCCCATATATTTTAGGATCTACACTCAATAATGAGAGTTTAGCAAAAATGCTAGCTCCTCCATAACAGCAACACCCAGGCACCTGAAAACGTTTTCCTTTTCTTTGTCCTAGATCCAAACGCCTTCATATCCCTGTTCAGTTATGACCCCTGTTCCAAAGTGTGGCCACTTAACATTGGGCATGCATTCATTCCTCCACCGCCCACAACTGCACTCGGCTTCATTCTATAATTGGTCAAAAGGCATGCGCTAAAGAGATCACGAAACATCATGGATTTCCATAATGGTGGTCCTGCGGAAGCCTCTTGAGGGGCTGCAAAAATAGCGCCTTTTGAAAGATCTAGGTTTCCTGCACATTGGGTGAAAAAGCAGAATGGTTTTCTTGGTTTTAGGGGTTCTACCAAGCTGCAGCACTTCACCATTAACATCATCCCGCATGTAAACGCTCAGACACATGGCGGATCACTGGAGGAAAGATAACAAAGACATCAGGTTCCATTCACCACCAATGTGGAGAAAAACCAACAACAGGTCTCCAAGTTTCAGAATTGGAATAAACCCTTAAAAAGGTGATGCGAGTTCACACTGGACTTGGGTTCAGATGGTGTAATAGTGTTGGGTGACGTCTATTGACGACTATTTTTTTGTCACATTCAGTTGACGGACAGTTTTTTAGACAGTTTAATGAACTCAAGTAAGTTAAAGTAAACAAACATCACTCAGTGCTGTTCTCTATAGGCAGCAATTAACAGCGGGTGTTTTGCTCTTTCTTTCGGCTGCTCCCATTTAGGGGTCGCCACGGCAGATCATTCATGTCCATTTCTTCCTGTCCTCTGTATCTTCCTCTTTCACACCATCCTCTCTCACCACGTCCATAAACCGCCTTTTTGTCCTTCCTCTTTTCCACTTTCCTGGCAGCTCCATCCTCCTCTCGATTTACTCCTCGTCTCTCCTCTGGACACATCCAAACCAACACTGTTTTGCCTCTTTCACTTTGTCTCCAATCTGTTCAACCTGAGCTGTCCTTCTAAAAGAGGGCTTAACATCTAAATTTTCTCTTTCATAGTTGCATCTTAATATTGAAGGCTGGTTTTTTGGAAAGAAAGCATACATCCCTTCGCCACCCCTCTAAACGACATTCCCGCAAGAGAAGCTGTTGAGACACTTTAAAACAGATGGGGGAACCCCTTCAGAATGTCCTTTTTTTCAGCTCGGATTAGACTAAATGTTGGTCTGAGAAAGTGGCACTGAGGTGGAATGTCTAATTTGATTTTCTTTTTTTTTCTCACGGGACTCGCTCCAGGTCCTGCCCACTCAGCCGGGCCTGTGTGGTCCATCCTCGCTCAGGTCGGCTGTTTTTCGCGAGCAACAGCACGATGTGTATTTTCAGGCCAAATAAGGGTTTGCCTTCACTCTCCCTCCCTCTCTCTTTTCCTTCGTCTCTCACGCACTCTCTGCCTCCCTTTTCTCTCCTCGCTCGTTCTCTCTTTTCCATTTGCTTTCTAAACCTTTCTCTTTTGTCCCGTCTCTTGCTCTCTCTTTCTCTCTCTCTCTCTCTCTCTACTCCAGTCTTGGCCACCCTCCAGGGAAAAGAGGAAAGAAATGAACGTAAGAATGAAAAAACAACACAGAGGTGGTGTCGTTGAAGATTAACTTTGTGCGGGGGAGCTGCATACATGTAGTGTGTGTGTGTGTGTGTGTGTGTGTGTGTGTGTGTGTGTGTGTATGTGTGTGTAATGAGAGGAAGATAAGATCTTTAAAAATTGTCTCTGCTTACATGGCATCTGATTTATATGCGACTCAACGTTGAAGCCTCTCAACATAAGCAAGACCACCATCTTCATTCGTCTAAATTCTCATGGAGACCTAGTGACCCTGAACACCGCGGCGTCAACAAAAACATGTCCGACACCTGTTTTTTCCTGCACAAATGAAATTCATCCTGTACTTCCTTGCTGCCATTGAAACGGTTGGACAAGGAGTCCAGAAAGTCCTCCAACACAGTCCCCGAAGAATGAACCCTGGCGTGCTGTTCCTTTAAGAGCTGCTGGGTGTGTGAGCAGTGTGTGTATGAGCGTGAGCTTGGCCACCCAAACACTCGTCAGGAGAGACATAACAGCGGTCAGGCGCTCAGCGTTTAGATCTGCAGGACGTCACCTCGAGGGTTACCGGTTTCGACTTGGGTGGCGGGAGAGGAAATCCACCTTGGAAGTCCCTCAAGCCTTTAAAATGTGCTAAACACTTGAATGAAGATCTGAAGGATCAAGCAACCAATAAAACCTACCATCTGATCTCCAATCCACACCAGAAGTGACCGCCTGGGACATGTCGTCCAGAAACGGATGTCCAGAAGCAACCCAAGCTACAAGGTGTGGACTTGCCCAAGAGTCCATAAACCTTTCCAGTGCTCAAATTTGTCCGGCATCAAGCTTTCAACTTATGTTGTCATGGGAACAGCCAGTCAAAGTTTCTCAAAACTCCACTTACGGTCTCAAAAGAGGATCGTTCACTAATCAATACACACACTGATCAATAAGTGACCCCAGGAAGTGACCTCATCGATCGCAGAATAGCTTCGTCTTTCAAGGTCACGCGTCCTGTTTTGTGGAAAGGGGAGCCATTTTTAGAAGGTTTGCTCAGGAAACTGAAATTTCATTTCCACCCAAACTATGTACAGCAATTTTGCCCTGCCCACTCACGCCAAGGTTATAAGGAGAGTATCTGCATTTTGACCAAGGCAAACTACAGAGCAGAGAGCTGGTTTATGTTTGAGTCTTAAAGGCACATTAGTGACAAGGGGACATTAAGTATTAGAGAATAAAAGAGGTTCTTGAAGAGAAATAAAGACATTGGACTTTAAAATGGGATACATTCTGAAATAAGATGAATTTATGGTGAAATAATTCTAACTAAATGACCCGGAACATGGAGCCAAAAGGTTGTGGATTTCTGTGGAACCACATTTAGTGTGTGTGTGCGGACTTAGCCCAAACATTGCTCACAGAGTCTGTTAATATTTGGACAGGCTTCAGAAGGAACACACACGGCCCCGAGGAACGAGCAGGAGAACCAAAGTCCGAATAGTGGAGTAAATATTTCCCTTTGCTGGATTAGACGTGTTTGGAGAAATGAGAGCACACGTTCGGGTTTAGAAATGAAAGGAGACGAGGAGAATGGACAGGAGGAGAGAAGGAGAGAGAGAATGCCTTGGAAAAAAGAGGGAAGATGGCTTCGGACATTCGAGCAGACGGGTTCATTCAGGCAGATCGTCGCTGGTTCATCAGCCACAAACCTTCTTCTAAAACGCTGGAAGCTGACGCAGCAACAGCATTTAGGGATCAGGCTCCAGGATCAGAAGGTCATGGGTTCAAATCCCAGACCAGTAGGTTACACTGAGCTTCCCTTGATCAAGGTACCATCCCTGTCACTGCTTCCCGGGCGCTGGATATGGCTGCCCACAGTAAGAGAGCAACACTTTTTCACAGCGTGTCCGGCTGCTTCCCAAAGGACCGGATGGAAAATAGACAGAAAAATGAAAACACAGCTCTAGGAAGGGAGCTTTTCCAGATTTTTATTCTTAGAACAAATTGTGCGGCGAGACTCCATACAAGGTCTGCTGAATGAAGGACTTAACCCTTAGGGAACCCGCTCAATGTCATTTTTCAAGAACATCAAAGAACTTTGTTCCATCAGAAGAGTCGGTTCCTGTCCACAGAGCATCTTCTGGAACTCAGGCTTTATCATCCAGGCTACTCATCCTCCATCATTACGTTCCTCTAAAAAACATCACCCGGCATGACCATCCCTTCAAAGAAGGTCTGGAATGTCCTCATTTTCAGTTCCCCAGTGGTGGGACGAGAGCCATCCCTCTGTACCTCCGAGAAACCTCCTCTAAGACATGTTCCACTTTCACACGTTTTAATATTGCTTTATGTACTGCTCCTTACACCTAAGTTCTCATTCGTTTTCTGAGCCGCTTGTCCTGATTAGGGTCACGGGAGTCCAGCTCTCACGGGGCATGAGGCAGGGACGCACAGGACAGGTCACACACACTCAAACCTAGGGAACAATTCACATCTTAAGTACACCTGATGTTGGACAGTGGGAAGAGCTCAAAGGAAACCCACACAGATATGAGGAGGACATGTCCACTCCACACAGTAAGGACTAAGACTATCCACCTGGGAACTAAAAGCAAGACCTTCTCAATGTGAGACGATAATTTTGGTATATAATGCCATGAAATCGGTCACATGTGGTGAGAGAGGACATGCAGGTGGTTGGTGTGAAGGAGGAAGATGCAGAGGACAGGAAGAAATGGAGATGGATGATTTACTGTGGACATTCCTAACAGGAGGAGAAAAGGGAAGAAGAGGATGATGATGATGATGATAATGATGATGGACGTTTAAACTTGTGTCGAGGAGAAACAGTTAACAGAGTAGTCGATCAGTAATTACATGCTGGGAGACAGAGACAGAGACACAGAACTGACCAGAGGCAGCGCTGGAAACCCTCCCTTTTTTCTTTCTTTTTTGGGAAAGAGGGACCAGCCGACTCCTTGTGGGTTTACAGAGCAAATAATTTTTACAGCAAGACTCAGAAGTTTGGGGACACTCATCTCTGCAGGACAGACTGTAGCGCAGAGAGAGTGTGTGATATACTGTCTCTATACGAGGACAGCGCTGCAAAAGACATGGACCATTAAACAACAGAGACAGAGAGAGAGAGAGAGTGAAGGTGTGCAAGAACACACACACACACACACACTTTCCTCCTAATGGGCTCAGTTCACTACACCTTCCTTTCTTTTTATTTTCTCCTCTTTCTTTCTTCACTTTTCTTCTTTTTTCCCTCTTTTCTTCAGTCCCCCCGACTTCTCTTCTCTCTACCCGTCTCTCTTTATAGCCGTTCTGTTCTTTTTCTTTCAATCCCCATTTTCTTGTGGTTCTCTCTCTGTGTTTCCATCTATTCATCCCTCTCTCCCCAGCTATCCATCCATCAGTCTTTCTCTCTGTGTCTGTCTGTCCATCTCTCTCTCTCGTATTATCTTTCAGCTCAAATCGTTTCAGAAGGATGATAAAGAAAGAGTAAAGAAGGAAGGGAAGAAAGGCGTTTTTTTCAGAGCAAGTGAGCCAGAAAGGAAATACTAAACCTCAACGACTTCCTGCGCCGCCCGCTGAAGAGTATTACAGGGATGAAGGAGTGAGTGTTTGTGTGTGTGTGTGTGTGGGTGGGTGTGTGTGTGTGGGTGTGGGTGTGTGTGTGTGGGACAAAGGTGTCCTTGTAAAAGCAGTAAAAAGAACAGACATTATTATAGTGTGTTTTTTATTTCTGAATGATCTTCTTGATGTTATAGTGTAGGAGATACAAGGTTTTGGACTGAGGATAGTGTGTGTGTGTGTGTGTGTGTGTGTGTGTGTGTGTGTGTGTGTGTGCATGCGTGCGTGCAGGGGTGTCTTATTCCACACGATCTGTTGTACCTTTTTACTCTACAACCTTACGGAGGCCTGAGTGTGCCATTAAACACACACAGACACACACACACACACACACACACACACACACACACACACCACACACACACACACACAACACACACACACACACACACTACACCTGAGTGAACGCAGGAATGCTCCTGTCAGGAAGAGAGGATTTTAAATGAGAGCCCGAATGCACCGGAGACTCGTCCACTCTTTCTTCCCCTCTCTCACCCCCCGCTCTTTCTTTCCTTCCTTCTTTACACTTCTTTTCACACTTCTCTCTTTATTTACATCCGACAATACCTTCTTTCTCGTTCCCTCTGTACACCGTATATCCCTCCTTCTCTCTCTTTATCCTCTCCCACTCCCTTGCTCTTTCTTTCCTTCATTCTTTCACTCTCCCTGTACCTGTACCCCTCTCACTCTATATCTTTCTCTCATTCTTTTTCCCTCCTCCCTTCATCTGTTTTTATCCTTTCCCTCCCTTTAAGTCTATTCTTCTCCCTCTCTTCATACCCTCTCCCACTCCTTTGCTCTCTCTCTCTCTGTACCTGTACTACTCTATATATCCCTCTCTTCGTTCCCCTTTTTAATTCCCCTTCTCTCTCAATCTGTATCTGTCTCATTCTTTTTCTCCCCTCCCTTTCTTCATACCTCCATCATTGTGTGTACTAAGCAGCAGCTGATGGAATGGGAAACATGCGTGTGTGAGAGAGATAGAACTTTCTGATGAAACTGATTCTGTTCAGAAAGCTTAACAGTTCATTTTCACTCACTCTGTCCTTTCACTCACTCTCTTTTATTTCTCTGTTTTTCCACCCTTTCATTTCGCTTCCTGATTTCCCCAGAGACTCTTGTCTGAACAGCTCCCATTAAAAGTAGCACCGCAGCAACAAGAGCTTTCCGTCCTCAGGTCTGGCATCTCCGGTCCTTCAGGAGGACATGGGAGCAGCAAACTTCCCACAACGTCCACTCACAAAACGGAATGTTTTAAGAATGGTGAACACACAGCCGTTTACATTTTTGACATTTAGCAGACGCTCTCGTCCAGAGCGACTGTCCTAACGACAGGGACAGTCTCCCTGGAGACACTTGGGGTTGAGGGTTTTGCAAAGGAACCCAATGATGGTGGTGGTGCTGGATGATGGAATTCAACCTGCGAGTATCCTATGACAGGACCATCACTATGACCTCTACATGAAAAGCCCCCCCTGCAAGTGTCCTACGACAGCCCCCCCATCCCTGCCAAAACTGCCATATCTCGCGTCAACCACCAGGTTTGTCCAGATCCTGAAGCCTTAGGACTTGAGCAGGGTGCTGTACATGACAGCCCCCGCTTGACGTTGTGTGGGGGTTAAAGTGGTTCACTATTCTGTGATTCACAAAGTCACTTTCACTTTAAATCAGTCCACTTCTCCACCGAACATGCTGAGATATCCCATCAACAGGAGCATCACTTCTGAAAGACGCTGCTTCACCTCAGAGATGTGGGACTCATCTTCAGCCTCCCAGCGCTGGGACTGGAGCGCTAACCAGCGGGAGGACTAAATTGAGGGGGATTTTTTTTAGGCTTCCAGAGGAACGCCGCCGGTTTTAGTTCTTCCGTGTACTTTTGGTCCTTGATTTGAGCTTCCAGACGTCCCTGCGTTTGTCCTGAATCCAACAACATCCCAAGACTCACTCCCTTGCACTCTCTCTCCACTTTCCGCTTCTTTTCTTGTTGTTCAGCTACTTACATTGACAAAGCTGTAATTATTGTTGGCCCACACCAGAGGAGGCCATGCTGTCTTTTCCTTTTTTTCTGCAGGAAGAAATGGACCGTGGGTAGGGACTGTGGGAGTCTCTCGAAAGCTCGGTTTGTGTACGTCCTGCCAAGAGATGAACACTTCAGCATAGAGAGGAAACACACACACACACACGGGGTGGATAATATTGAGGAAGAAGTTTGGATATTTTTGGTATTGTTATGGAGCGAATTGTCCCCCCAAGTGAATGAGTGGAGTAATTAGACCAGTTATTCTGTCCTCGATTAAGGTCTGAACGATCTGATACTTTGGAGGTGTTACTCCATCATGTGTTAAAAACCAAGCCTTTCTTTCATTCTCCAGATTATGAAGTACTTTTTGCTTTATAATCTGAGAACATTCCTGTACTTTTAACTTTACACCCTCAGTACATTCCTTTCCTTTATACTCTCAGTACATTCCTGTACTTTTTACTTTATAATCTGAGGACATGGCGTTAGAGGCACCGAAGCAGTTCAGGCGACTCGCCAGTGACGTTTGGGACAAGAGAGAAACTGTAAATTAAGTTTAACTGGAGCCCAGAGCCCAACAGGAGTCACTCAGTGACACATGATTAATGACAGCACTGGGTTCTGATTACTGTTTGGTCTTCAGGATGGATTTACAGTGTTTACATCTGAGAGAGAGAGAGAGAGAGAGAGAGAGAGAGAGAGAGAGAGAGAGAGGAGAGGGAGAGAGGGGAGAGAGAGAAAGAGGGAGGCGAGAGAGAGAGAGAAAGAGGAGAGAAGAGAGAGAGAGAGAGGGAGAGAGAGAGAGAGAAAGAGGGAGCGAGAGAGAGAGAGAGAAAGAGGGAGAGAGAGAGAGAGAGAGAGAGAGAGGTTAGCCGAGTTATTTATAATGGTAAGGGGCGGCCAGTTGCGGTCAGGCTATTCCTGGGGTTCACTGTTTGTGTGTGTGTGTGAGGCCTGGTTTGTGTTTTTTTTCTTTTCCTGCTCGGTAATCGGACTCTCGTTTGGTCGCGGTCAGCACTGCAGCCTGCAATTACCCATCAGCCCCGGCGGCGCTGCATACACAGCACTACAGCAAACACAGACGCCTCTGCTTTTCCAGACTTTATATCACTTCTTCACTCGCACTCCTTTCTTTCTCCCTTTTTCTCACCCATTTCTCCCTTTTCTCATCCCATCTCTCTCCCTTTCCTTGTCCCATCTCTCTCCCTTTACTCGTCCCGTCTCTCCGCTTCACTCTTTCTCTCCTTTTCTCTCTCACCCTGTCTGTCTTCCTCTTTTCTTCACAGCTTTTTACCTCTCCTCACAATCACTGCCTTTTCTCTTTCCTGTGCTTCTTTGCCACTTTTCTCTCGCTCTCTCTTTCCCTCACTAATACTTTATGCTGCTCGCAAGTCTCTCTCTCTCCCTCTTTCTTCTTCTCCCCCGTCCTCTCGTTTACACACACACTCAATCAGGTCAGACTGAAACTATGTTGGTGAAGAAACTGACAGTAAAATACAGGGATGTTTGCAGTGTGTGTGTGTCTGAAGATCAGTCTGGAGGCCTTTCTCTGCTGCCTCTGAGGTTCTGTTAACACACCCTTGCAGTATTTTACGTGTGTGTGTGTGTTCAGCGCCAAGGCGGGATTTCTTTCCTGTTCACTGCTGGTCAAAAGTTTAGGGACACTTCCCTGCTGATACACATCTGGAGGTCGAACAGCTGTTGGCATTATATTGATTCTGTTTATCAGATGTTTAACGAGATCTTTTTAACTTGAACTGTGGACCAAGCTTGTGTATTTCATTGTTTTTCTTGTTAAATACAACATGGAAAGTGATCAAATTCTGGGTAAAAGTTTGTATTTTTTTTTCCTGGGTTCATTTCATTAACCTGCAGCTTCACAACAGCAGCTCCAGTGATGCAGCCATTTTTTTTTTTTTTGTGACTTCTATCATTTCAGTCATTTCAGGTGGGTTTGGTATGCTTTAGTGATGGTCCTGCTTTACTGGGGTCAAGAACATTATCACTTACGATTTTTCCGTAAACCAAATCAAACTGAGCTGTTCTCAGCTTAGCTGACATCATATTTTAATCTCGAGACGTTTACTTTCTGCCCATGTTTTGCTCAAAGTTTGTGAAGTGGCGGGTTTCAAATCTGGTGTTTTTGTGTTTGTTTCAGAGTTTCTAAGTTGATTTTTCCCTTATTCTTCAGTGCTTTTTCAGTGACTTTTCTGTTGTTTTAGTTGATTTTTCGGTTTTCAGTTTTTTAGTTGCTTTTTCAGTGACTGTGTTTTTAGTTGATTTTTCAGTGATTTTTCTGTTTTTAGCTGATATTTCTGTGTTTTTTTAGGTGATTTTTCTGTGATGGTTTTGTGTTTTTTGCTGGATGTTTCAGTGTCTTTCCGGAGTCTTAAGTGATTTCTTTCAGTGGTTTTGTGTTTCAGTGTCTCAGATTATCCCTCACGCCGATCCCTGTCTTGTGTCTGAAGCTTCACTGTCTTAATGACTTTCATTCATCATTAACTCATCTCTCTGATCCCACAGGCCTGGTCACCACCACGTCCCGCAGACTGGACCGAGAACAGCAGGACGAACACATTCTCGAGGTACAAACTCTCCTGTCCTTTTCACACACACACACACACACACACACACACACACACACACACACACTTACACACACATATACACTGCTACGAAGCCTGGAAAACAGCTGACTGCTCGTTTGGACACAGTGGGACAGGAGATCTACAATCCAACAACCCAAACCACAAACACCAGAATAACCAGAGAGAAAGAGAAAGAGAGAGGGATAGGGATTGTAACCTCCCCCACTCTTTGCTACTCTGCATGTTTCTGGAGGGATTTGGATATCCGGTGTGTATGTGTGTGTGTGTGTGTGTGTGTGTGTGTTCTTTGTTCTTTCTCTTTGCACCGTGTCTGGATCAGACAGGATAGAACAGGAAGTAAAACTCAGCATTCAGTCTAAACCTCTACACCTATGAATGACTACACTTCCCTTTTAAACCCCCCCTTAACCCCGCCCCCACCTCGCTCTCTTTCTCTCAATCAGCTCTGAGTCTGATTTCCCACCATCCTTTCTTCCTCTTATTTCTCTTTTCCTCTGTTTCTCAGACTTTTACTCATTTTTTGTCTCCTTTTTTCCTTGTTTATCTCTCTATTTCTTCTATTTATATCTACTTACTCTGTTTTTCTCTCTCTCACTCTGTCTCTTTGCTCTCTCTCACTCTGTCTCTCTCTCTCTCTCTCATTTTGATAAATTGCTGTGATTTATTAGAGGGTCATTTTGAGGAAGTGCTTAAAGGAAGTCTCCACTCTGGGAGTGTAAAATGATGTTTAATTAGCAGACTGTAGTTCCTGCCTAATGATCAGCTTCATCAGATCTTTTATTCACTTAGCTCAGAAAAAGGAATACATTTATTTAAAAAAATAACTGTTCTGGAGCTAAAATGACAACTTTATGGGGAAAAAAAATAAGTTTCAGGACAGATTCAGAATTTTTAAATTATTTTATATGTATTTAAAAAGAAAACAGCTAAATATTTGGATTATTCTGATATAATAGACTTTTATTTTGTAATTTTAATATACTTTATTTTTTACCAGTTTTAATCTTAATCAGCTGATAACAATTCTGAATTTATCATTTGACATGCTTGGGTGGCATCCCCCGCTGGTCCACTTACTGACTCACTCATTTTCTGAGCTGCTTGTCCTGATCAGGATTCCAGCTTTGACGGGACGAAAGACAGGGACGCACCCCGGACAATTTCCCATTTTTGTTTATCCCTCAGAATAAAACTGATATGTAAACAATCTCTTTGCTGATTGGCTGCCCAGAACTGAATCTGGATTGCAAAATACTGCAGTACAATTGCAACACTGATATTTTGTCCACCCCGTCCACTGGTTTCTCGTCCCGAACAGACTTTTTGCCTCATGTTGAGTTATGGGAGGGGAAGAGCTGAGTGGAGCTCAGTACGGTGGGGGTTGATGGTGTGAGAGCAGGAGGAGGAGGAGGAGGACGGGCATGAGACAGCAGGAGGAGGGGGACAGAGGACGCCCTGCTGTTATTTGGACATGTTGGGACATGAATTGGCCACCTGGGAGCAGCCAGGCCAGTGAGAGGGAATCCTGATCCTCTACATTTTTACTGTTAAAATGTCCTGAAGCAGTCCATCCATCCGACTCCTTTCTTCTTTCCTTCCCTTTATCTTTTCTTTCTTTTCTCCCTGCCTTAACCTCATTTCCTTCCTCTCCTTTCTCTCTCCCCTTAGTTTCTTGTTTACTTTAGTGCTGTCCTCTTTATTTTCTATACTCCTTTCTTTTCCCTGCTTCCATTCCATTCCCCCCCTTCCTTTTCTTCTTTCCTTCATTCCCTTCTTTCTTCCCCCTTTCATTTCTTCCCCCCTGCTTGTTTCTTTCCCTTCATTACTTATCCCCCCGACTTTCCTCCCTGTCCTTCCTTCCTTCCTTCTTTCCATTCCTTTCTTTTCCCCCCATCAACAGGAATGAAAGGTCATAAGGTGAAAGGTGGAGAAGAGCTCTGGGCAGGTCAAAAGTCCATCCCAGGACACACGGAAAATTCAAATTGACCAACAACCCAAACGTCTCGCTGATCAACAGCGGAACCAGCAGCGCACTTTTGTGTTGTTTAATTTTCATCCACCAAAGTCACCCCCATCTGAGCAAATGTCCACCAACGTCCACTGCTGCTTGTTTATCACATCCGTGTTGTTATTAATCGGGTCTCATTCCATCCGGATATTTTTTAAAAGCTTCGGTCTCTCCTGCTCCTCTTACATGTGGTTCAAGTTGGAGGGGGGAGGGGAGGGGGGCACATTTTTCCGTGTCATCACTTCATCTGGGATGGAAGAGCCACCTGTTCGCAGGAGAAAAAGTGAAGACCCACACAACTGTTCATCGTTTATAGGTTTTTGATGCTGGAATGTCCCACAGGTCCTGGAACAGGACAGGACTCTCAGGAATTTGATCTTTTTTTGGGCCAGTCGAGTGGGGATGCTGTTGAAAGTGTGTTGTCATTTACGGGTGGAAGATTATCCCTCCGTTTTATTTATGGATCTTCAGGTGGTGGTGGTCTAGTGGTAGGGTACTTGCCTATGGACCTATGACTCAAGAGGTCCCAGGTTCGAATCTCACCTCTGACACTACCACCACTGGGTCCCTGAGCAAGACCCTTAACCCTGATTTGCTCCAGGGGGGACTGTCCCTGTAATTAGGACATGGAAGTCGCTGTAAATGTTCACATGAGACGTTTCAGCTTTTAGACATGGGGACAGAGGGGAGAGAGTGAGAAAAGACAGGGGACAGAGGAGAGAAGAAAGAGAGAAGATGGGGCAGGAGAAAGCATAAGAGAGAGAGAAAAAGAAGACAGCAGACAAAGTCGCAAGACAGAGAGAAGATGGGGACAAAAGTAGATGGAGATGACAACTGGGCACGAAGGGGTAACAAAGACAGAGTAACAAACAAAAAGACAGGAGAGCTTTGGAAGACAGGAAAGACAGAAAAAACAAGTAGAAACAGACAAAATGAAACAGACAACAGACAGGTGGAAGACATAGACTAAAGGAAAGAGAAGAGACGGGCAAGAAAAAGGAGAGAAAGGTGTGTTTTATCACTTCATATAAAACACACCTTTCTGTTCAACTCTTCCTTTTTCTGTCACTCCTTACATGTCGCTCCTTCGTTCCCCTCCCTCTCTCCTTTGTTTTTTTCTCCTTCCTTGCTTTTCCTTTTGCTCTTCCTTTCCACTCTGTCTCTTCCTCTTTTTAAATCTCATCCCTCTCTCTGAAAACAAAAACACATGCCTGAGTCTGTTTGCCCAACATATGGACGTGTGTGTGTGTCTCAGCTTAAGCTCAGGTCTACCATTAAGTGGGACTAAATGTGTGTTTTGGATCTTCCTGAGGAGAGACTAATGACGTGTTTGACAGACGGAGGTAAAGAAGGGACGCCTGTGCCTCCGAGTGGCCACTTTATCAGAAACACGCTGCAGGCTTCTACTCGCCCCTTCCAGGCTCTCCCCAATAATTTATTTTTAGCAACTGTTGCCGTGCTGTTCAGGGATGTAAAATAAAAGCAAAAACAATCAAGGAACCTCAAGAACTTTTCTCCTGCATCTCCATTTCTTCCTTCTCTTCATCTCCCCCTTATTTATCCCCTTCTCTCTCTCTCCTTTTCTTCCCTATCTCTCTCAGTCTGTTCTTATCCTTCTCTCTCTCTCTCTTTCATCATCTTCTCTTCCCCTTTTCTTTTTCTTTTATTTCCTTTCTTTCTTCCACCATACCCCCCAGCCTCACGTTCTTTCTTCTTCTCGCTCACCCTTCATTCTCTTACAGTCCCTTCCTCTCATCCTCTTCTTCCATTTCTCTCTTGCCCTCTCTTTCTTTCTACCATTTTAAGAGGAAAAGTAACTCAACCAAGGAAGGAAAAATGTCCACTATGTCCAAATGAAAGACGTGGTGTGTGCGAGAACAAATGAGCTCATGAGAGAGAAAGCCCTCTTGTCTTCCTACGGAGCTTCTTGTACAGACTCGGCACTGAGGACACCTGACAGGAGACCACGAGAGAATCGTTATGAATCGGTTCCTCGTTGCCATGAGAAGCGGAGTGAAGGACTTTTTCTCGGACACCGTTTGCATGATTGATTCTGCCGCGACACATAATGAATGTTTTCAATCACTCATTCAACCCGTCCTCTCGGGACGGCGCCGTGCTCACAGTCCATTATTATCGTCCCCTCTCCCTCCCGTACTCCCCCTCCACTTTGCTTGTCCATCGTGTTGCTGCTCTGATTGGAAATGTTCATTTTGAGACCCAGCAGGATTCGCTATATCAGAGGAAACACTTTCAGAGATCCACCCTTTCCCCAGTCCAATCATCCATCTCCATGTCTTCCTGTCCTCTGCATCTTCATCTTTCACACCTGCATGTCCTCTCTCACCACGACCATAAATCCTTCTTCTTTTCCTCTTTCCTTGCAGCTCCATCCTCAACATCCTTCTCCTGATATAATCCTCATCTCTTCTCTGGACATGTCCAAACCAGCACAGTCTCTCTTCTCTAACTTTGTCTCCAGATCATCCAACCTGAGGTGTCCCTCCAACATACTAATTTCTAATCCTGTCCCTTCTCATCCCCCCCCGACAAAAATCGCTACTCAGACTTCATCTTTAACTCAGACACCTCCGCCACTTGTCTTTTCAGCACAGTCTTCAACCCATATAAGCTAGCTAGTCTCAATACCATCCTGTAAACCTTTCACTCTGGTCCCCGTCTGTCACAGATCACTCCTGTCTCCTCCCATTCCAGCCTGCCTGCACTTTCTTCTCCTCTCTTCCACCATGCTGCACTAGTTTAGTATCACAAGAAGGTTCTGGGTTCGGGGCAGCGGTGGCCTAGCGGTTAGGGCGTTAGCCGCATGATCGGAGGATCAGGGGTTCAAACCCCTTCCCAATAGGTTGCCCTGAGGTACCCTTGAGCAAGGTACCGTCCCCATCACTGCTCCCCGGGCGCTTTCAATAGCTGCCCACTGCTGCACGGGTTTGAGTGTGCATGGGTTAAATGCAGAGGTCCAATTTCGTTGTGGTTCATGTGTGCTGTGCCATGACCTCGCAATGACAAGGGTTGTCACTTTCACTTTTTTTTTTCACTTTCTGTTAAATCATCCTCTAGGTGTGACTCTGTCCTGTGATGGACAGGCCTGGATGGATGGATAGCTGTGGATTGCTAGCATTAATTTATTAAAAAGAATTTGTTGTCCTAATATTACACTGGATCAGTTTTTCATTGTCCTTCTTCCTTTCTCTCTCCAACATGTTCATCTGACAGCTTTTCATTAAAGTGAGTGACAGCAGGCTAAATAGCAACAAAGACAGAGGATTAGTTAAAGTGAAGCCAAAGGACTGACATTTTTTGTGCATTTTTATGGAAAAATGACACTTTCAATAAAAAAAAATTCCAAAAGAAGCTGCACAGGACAGCTTTCTGAACGAAGTGTGAAACAGGTAAGGTGCATGTCACTCTTAAAGGCACAGGAAGAGATCAAAGAGATCAAAATTTGTTCATTATAAAACCAATTGTAGCCAAAGATTCTAACCTGGTGGTTTGGGATACTCAGAAGGTCCCGAACCAGAATTTTGCCTAGTGAGCAAGGTGCGCGGTGGTCTGGTGTTTAGGTCCCAGGATCAGAAGGAAGTGGTTTCGAATCCCAGACCAGTAGGTTGCCCTGAGGTAACCTTGGGCTAGGTACTGTCCCATCACTGCTCCCAGGGTGCTGAATATGGTTCCCCCTGCTGGATGATGTGTGTGGGTATTTGGTTGTGGTTCACCATGTGCTGTGTGTTCATGATGACAAATAGTCACTTTGAGTTTCTAATTTCCTTTCCATATGTCCTGATAGATAACGGTGACGGATCATGGTATCCCGGCCCGGTCCACCACGGTGCGAGTGATCGTGAAGGTTCTGGACGAGAACGACCACCGTCCGGTCTTCATGGAGAAGGTGTACAAGATCAAGCTCCCTGAGCGAGAGAAGGTGGAGAAGGAGCGTTCATTGCGCCGCGAACCTGTTTACAGGGTCATCGCAGCCGACCGGGATGATGGGCCCAACGCCGAAATCTCTTACAGCATCGAGGAGGGAGACGAGCAGGGCAAGTTCTTCATCGAGCCCAAAACCGGCCTTGTCTTATCGCAGAAGATCTCTTCAGCCGGAGAGTATGACATTCTGACGGTGAGAAGCTCTTGGACCTGAGATCAACTTGTTCCAAAACTTCAAAATGACAAACTGGGTTGCAGACAACCCATGATGCAATGTTTCGTATTCTAATAAATTATTATCTTGTACTGAAATGAACATAACATTACCATTAAACATAAAATTGCCAGAAATACCAGGCAAATTTAATAATAAATCATTTTACATTTATATAATTAATAATCAGAATATAGTCAGATTAAAATGTTGAGTGGCACAAAGTTAAAATCTAATATGATTTTAATACAGTTCATTTTCAGTAAAAGTTTAAAAATAGCAGAATGAATTTGATAAAAAATTGATAAAAATTGCTTGAAATAAACTTTATATTTTCAAATGAAGCTCTTATAATAGGATATTCAGAATTGGGTTCTGTTGAAATTGAGCATTAAAAATCTTTATCAAGATTTTTATCAAGTAAATATCCAGAAAATAGCTCAATTTTGATTTTTTAAACATATATATTGAATTAGAATTTCATTCTATAATGATTTAGAGTGTTTGCCCCCATTTTTTTCTCTCTCTCTGCAAATTGCTAAAATTGTTATTATTTTTAAGAAATGATGTGGAACTTTTGAAAGGTTGTGTGAATGCGCTGCGTTTTCCTGATTAGGATCGAAGGATTTCTAGTTGTAGGATCTGGAATTGCTGCTTTTATGCCCATAAAACCTGCGGACCCTGTGGAGTATTTTTAATCTGCCGCATCTGACGGCAGCCTCTGGTCCTCGGTCGTCTCGTCTGATTCAAAAGCTGATTATCAGTAAAAAAAAAAAAAGTAAAAAATCCCATCTTAAATCCACAAACTTAAAATTGGTGTTTTGGTGAAGTCCCTTCCTTCCCTTGTTCTCTCATGCCCGGATTTGTCCAGCATTCCCAATCACTGATCTTTCATTCACACCTCCTCCTGCGGCATCTGTCACTTTCTTGGGCGCCATTGCAACAGGTGTTTCAGGGCACGGTTTGTGCCATCATTCGCACCCCGGTTGCGTGGAGCAGGCGCTGGATATGGCAGCTTGCAGGTTTGTGAGAATGCAGGTGGTAAAACTCCTGAAAACATCCGATGGTGAATTTAATTCATTGGCGTGAAGACGGAATCACGGCGCCAGGAACCATAACAAGCACGAGACATTTTTAGTCTAGTCAAATAAGGGTAACATGGGCACATTTCTGGGTCAGCGGTGGTCTAATGCCCCAGGGGTTATTTTGAAATTTAATACCACAAACTCTTACTGTGTTTGTCTGAGCAGATCAAGGCGGTGGACAACGGACGGCCCCAGAAGTCCTCCACCTGCCGTCTTCACATTGAGTGGATCCCAAAGCCGGAGCCGAGCTCTTTACCACTGGCTTTCGACGAGAGTGTCTTTTCCTTCACTGTCATGGAGAGCGATCCTGTCGCTCACATGGTCGGGGTAATAACCATGGAGACGGTGGACACCCCTGTCTGGTTCGAGATCACAGGTACCGCCATGATACTTTTCCGGCATCCAATGACCATGAAATAGCTCCTGAAACGTTGCACGAAAAGCGCCTGTATCGTTTCTTTAGGAAATATATAAATATACACCTACTTACTCCTTTTTCTTTCTTCCCTTTGGTTTGAAGTCTAACCAACTTGCGACTGACAACCTGTTGCTTTCTCTCTTTTCACGCTTGCCTCCTCCTATATCGGAATGTCTCTTTCTTTCCTCCCCTTCCTCCTTTCTGTCCTCCCACCTCTTCTTTGGTTTTGGAAGAAAACTCAGAAGCCAGTGAGGTGTTTTACGTCCTGCAGATGGCTTGCGACCTGAACTGCACTGCAGAAGGTATCCCATCGCAGGACTGTCGAACACTCCCCCCCCTCCCCAGGGCAGATCTGTGATTGGCTGTTATCTGTGATTAGCCCTGATGTCACAAAGACCACAACGCAATGAAAATGTAGATTAGGACCCTAGAACCAAATCTAGGACTCTGTCCCTTAATCTCTCGACTGGTTTTGGACACATTTAAGTGGACAGTTGGTAACAAACGTGGAAAACACTGAGCAATCAAAGAGTATTCCGGTTCAAATAAACGTCTAAATTAGACGAGTGGACACGCGAAGCCATGGTCCATGTAAATCCCACAGATTAGACCTAATCTTGGCCTTAATTAGGCTGCAAACATGGAGAAAATTTTAAATGTGGCTGGAAACGAATACCTCAAACAATCTAACAGTCCTAGCTGATGATTAATTGCCAATGTTTCAAAAGTATTAGGACAGCAAGGCCAGCTTATTTACTTTTGCTATGCACAAGCATGACATTCGGGCTCAAGATGAAAGACAGAGATCGGATTTTCAGCATTAATTTCCATCTACATCTGTTAAATCAAAGAGAAGATTGTACTTTTTGTATTTGACCGCCCAGTCACAAGCTTAAAGTGGCCAAAATTGTCCGATTAGCCACATAAAAGGCAAGAGCTTCGTAGTTACTTTGGATAAAATGTACATTTAAGAGCTCAAATAAACAAACATAAGGCAATGCGCTAGAAACTTTCATCCCCAGAGCTTTTAGCAGCGAAGCAAGTGAGATAGGATGCCAGATCCATGAAGAATCAGCAAGACCATTGTGATTTCATTGCAAAATGAGGGACAAAGTGCATGTTTTTCCAAACCCACTTATGTTACTTTGTTTAGTGTTGCTTTGAACCAACAACCCAGACACAGTTTAGCCTTGAATTAAAAGGGGACAAACACTCATTTATTAAGTCTTTTGTTGTTTAATCTTCAGTAACATTGCATTTGTAGCCTTGTTGTTTTGAAAGAATGTATAATTTCATATAGTTTGCATCCATTAGTGCTTTCACACTACAATATTCATGCAAAAAAAAAAAAAAAACCGCACAAGCCTCATACAAATAAGGGCAACCCCTGTCCAAAAAATCCTCCTAATTACATTTTTTCTATTCTTAAATTAAGAAAATGCTGTAGACCACTTCCTCACCCCAATGGAATCGAGTGGCCATGTTTCGAGCTTTAACCATGACCAGAGGGTCTATTTAATTGCCTTTTTTTATAATTGAAAGCCTTTATTAACACATGGGGACAAATCTGAGTCTGGAATGATGTCCCATTGTAGTTTTATTCAACCATTTCTCATATTTTGCCATTTTCCCATGTATCCCTGGGCTGGTGGGTAAGATTTTCCATATAAATTTTGTTCTTTACTGTATTTTATTGGTATCTTGTCATGTGAAAACAGTTTGTGTCCATTTTTGTCCTTTTGTTAATATCAGCAGTTGTATACACCTTGTAAAAATTTCATGAATTTCAGCAGAAAAGTGGCCTAGAATGTCCCAGTCGTCCCAGCTGTAGATAGAGAGATCTAAAAGTAACTATAAGAAAACATTTTCTCTATGTTCAAGTTCTGACAGTGGGGAGGTATAACTTGTGGAACAGAAAATTGTTAAATTGTAGAGTTCCAGGTTTTCAGCAGATAGTTGAGATTTAGTTCCTTGGGTCCATTTGTCTCACAGGTGCTAAGGGTTTTTTTGTCTCTCACTCAGGTGGGAACTCGGACCACCGTTTCGACGTGGGCAAGGCCAGTGGGACACTGGTGGTAGCCCGTCCTCTGGACGCTGAGCAGAAGTCCAACTACAACCTCACACTGGAGGCCACAGACGGCACCCGGACCACCAGCACACAAGTAAACAAAGTGAAAATACATTTGTCAAAATGTTCCAAAAACACTAGTTAAAAATAATTTAAAAAAAAAAATCAAACTTCAAAATAAAAAAAAGGTCAATATTCCTTATCAAAAAATGTCGCAAAACAAACATTTTCAAAACACCAAGCTTCCTAATCACAACACCCCAAAAATACCATAAAAATATGGTGAAAACTAAAAGAGGCAAGCTTACAAATTAAATGAAAATTGTGAAAATGAAAACTGTTATCCAAACTAACATCCATCATGGACAACACCTCCCACCCCCTACATGAGACTGAGCAGCTCGTTCAGCAGCAGACTGTTACACCTGCAGTGTAAGAAGGAACGCTACCGCAGGTCATTCTTACCTGCAGCAATAAAACTCCACAATTCCACAACATAGCATTACATATTGAATATTACTTGTTTATTATTATATATTATATTATATAATATTACTATATATTACATTTACATTTGTTACTTGTTTATTTATAATTTGTTTATTTATAATTTATTTATAACTTATTTATTACTGTTTACTGTGTATATGGTCGCCTTCCCTAATCTTCATGTAAATATGTATATGTGTATGTATATATATAGATATAGATAGATATAGATAGATAGATTATTTATTATTTATAGCTTCTGTACTTGTTCCTCGTTCTTTATATTTTTCTATATTTTTCTGATTTTTCTGTACATCTATCTTTCTATATTCTTTCTGTCTCCTTTATAAGAGCCCTGTAATGCCCAAATTTCCCATTAATGGGATAATAAAAGATTACTCTACTCTACTCTAAAAAATGTTGAAAACATACAATTTAATTTAAAACGGTCAATATTCCTAATCAAATAATGTTGCAAAATAATAATTATATAAAAAAGCCATGCATCCAAATCACAATGTCTCAAACACACAATAAAAACTAAAATAGCCAAGCTTAAAAATGAGTTAATGTAAATAGAAAATGGTCAATATCACCAATATCACTTAATATCACCAAAACAAATCTATAAAAAGTCAAATTCCAGAAACACTATAAAAATCAGTAATCAGGTTTTCAAATCAAATTGTCCTCAGAACACAAAAATCTATTTAGTCAAAATGAAAAACCAAATAATGTCCCAAAACACAAAAACTATCAAACAAAAAAGTCAAGCTTTCTAAACAAATATTATCCCAAAATTTAAATCAATATTGGGATAAAAATAATCTAATAATGTTCCAAACAAACATTCCTAATCTAATAATGTTCCAAACAAACATTAAAAATAAAAGAAATTAAACTTCTAAATCAAAAATAGAAAAATTAAAGATTATTTAAAAAAATCTATAAAAAAGTAAATACAAACAAACTTCAAAAACCAAAATGTCCTCCAAGAACAAAATCAACATCCAAACTTCCAACTCCCAAAAATTGTCCCAAAAAAACACAAGAAAAACTAATTCAAAAGCTTAAATGCTTAAACCTCACCCTCTTCCTCGGAGCATCGCCACTCAGCTGAAAATAATTGACACCTGAGGAGAAGGAGGAAGAACATCCAGGGTTCCTTCCTTCCTTGAATCCTTCAGTGTTGAGGGACATTTCTCCAGATCTTCCTGAAGGACAGTGTTGTTGTCCCTCATTTTCAGTACAGTCTCTGTATCTGAGCAGTTTGATTGTCTTTTGTTGGTCAATCCACACAGTGATCTATGTCTGAATCTTTAAGCAGAACAAAGCGTCTCACTTAAGACATGAAGTAGTGAAGAAACAGGTGCAGATGATTCCAGATAAAGGAGTGGAACCCTTTTATCTAGAACCTTGTATCTTTAGACACTTGTATAAAGATTTGTTCCCGTTTCTCTCGTTTTGTCCACTGTGCATGGCATCGACAGGCATAAAATAACATCCTTGGACCAACAGGTTGATTCCCAGCTAAATAGATAGAAAGGAGAATGAAGCAGGAAGACTTTTGCACAGTGAAAAGGAGAAAAGGAGAAATGTAATTATTTAGTCAGTCAGTCATTTTCTGGGTCGCTTGTCCTAATTAGGGTCGCTGGTGGGAGTGGGGGTGCTGGAGTCCATCCCAGCTCACACAGGGCGAAGGACGGGGACACACCCTGGACAGGTCGACTGCCTATCGCAGGGGTGTAATTATTTAAATGAAGGCTTTTCTCTTATGCTCAAAAAAAGACAGTCAACCTTTGACCTTTCAGATGTTCTAGAGATCAAAGGAGGTGGATCAAATGAATTGTGTGTGTGTGTGTGTATGTGTGTGTGTGTATGTGTGGTATATAGACAGTTTAAAGGTGGTTCTGGGAAATTCCTGGTCCAGTCCAGAGTTTTGGGTCTGTCGTTCTGATTAGACTCGCGGTGCCGGATGGTTTCCTGACTCTTTCAGAGTCTTTCAGGCACATTCCTCCGGCCGGCGGCTGGACAGGCAGGCTTTTCTCTTCTCTTTTGTCTTTTTTTATTTGGCTCCAGCTTCTGGAATCTTCCATTGTCTCATTCCTGAAGCGCGAGAGGAGGAGGAGGAGGAGGAGGAGAGCTCTGTCTGGCTCTTCTCTTCTAATAACTAGCAATATCCTTCTCTCCTTCTTTCTCGCTCTCTGTCTCTCTCACACTGTCTGTCTCTTTCGCTGTTTCATGTCAGTTTTAAATTCTAAATAGCTTTCTTGTAGACATAGTAATAATAATAATAATAATAACAATGTTATATATATATCTATATATATCTATATATATAATATATATATATATATATATATAATAACTTGAAGCAATAATAATTTGAAGCAATCCAACTCATACACACTTTTAATAAGAAAGAAACCTTTAAAGTGTGTGCGTGTGTTTGAGTATCTGTCTACCTGCCCATCACCTTTCACTTTAAACACCTGATAAAATGGGAAGAACTGTAGACCTCTTTTTAGAAGCAGACGGCCTGTGTACACACACACAAACACACACGCACACACACAAACAGAACTGTCCCGTCAACACAAAAGCAGTGACATAACACATTTAGCCCCTTCAGCGCTGCGGTTTATCAAAGCCCGTCTCCCTTTTTCTTGTCCTGCTCTGCTAATCAGAGAGCATTGTTGGAGCCTTCAACTCAAATCACACACACACACACACACACACACACACACACACACACACACACACACATTTGTCCCCCCTCCTTTTGCCAGGCCTGTTCAGCACTGCTGCCCAGCATGCTCTGTGTGTTTGTGCGCGAATCATGAAAACATTCTATTTTTTCAAACACCCTAACTCTTCTTACACTTGATGGCCACTTTACTGGAAACACACCTTGTGATTCTTCTTGTTAGCAGCTTTATTGGAAATGCCTGATTCTTCCCATCGTTTGGCCACTTTATCGGAAACACTCACAGGAGTGGAGAACAGGTGAACGTCTAGACCGTCTTGACTCGATGATCAGTATGAGAGGTGTTTCCAATAAAGTGGCCATTCAGACAGGAGTTTTCAGCTCCGCTGGTCAATTAACGCCTGGCCAGCTCACCGCATGTCCCTGTCAACACAGGGTGATTTCTCCTGAACAGCTCGAGCAGGTGTGCGGAGACGGAAGTGGGTCAGGCGGACATACAAGGCAAATATTTGCCCTGGCATTATTAAAGAGTGACTGAAAGGGTGGGGGATGGGTGATGCTTATATGAGGGACACTGGAGTCAACCATCAAACCCAACGTTGTTGCTGTTGATGGAGAAAATATCATTTTATATTAAACTTTTAAAGCAAGTGATCTGTCACAGACGAGGACCGGCCAGAGAAAGGGAAGGTTTACAGGACGGTAGTGAGACCAGCTATGTAATACGAGATGGAGATGAAGACAGGTGATGGAGCTAGAGGTGTCAGAGTTTTGCTGAGATTTGCATCGGGAGGTTAAGAGCGAGTATTAAGATTAAGAACGTGTATATGAGAGGGACAGCACAGGTTGGACGATATGGAGATGAAGAAAAGCAAGACTGCATTGCAATGGGCATGTCCAGAGGAGAGACGAAGAGAAGGATGTTGAAGACAGAGCTGGCAGGTAAGAGGAGAAGCTTTATGGATGTGGTGAGAGAGGACATGCAGATGTTGTGACACCACACATAATGCTACCATAGCTGATGTCCGTAAGGGAAGTACCCCCTAGGCTCGGCATGGCATTCTTCCAGAAAGCCTGAGGGCGCTCTAGCCCCATATTAACACCGCACTTCCCCTTTAAGAGCTTACCTGATATAATCAGGTGACTAATTAGCAGTGGAGAGGCAGTGTGAGGGAAGAGTGGTCAGGTAAAAGTTTTGGAGAGAAGGAGTACGAGAGAGAATCAAAGTTTCCGTGTCTCTTGTTTAAAATCCTTACTTTTTGTGGTATGTGGATTATATGTGTTCACAAAGAAGATTGTCAGAGTTCATCTTCCTTGTTTGTGGATAAACCCCCTTGACCTGTTTGAACACCCACTTCACTCTAGTTACCAGGATTACATCACCCGTCCTTTTCATCATCCCCTACTCCATCTCCTTCGTGGTAAGACTGTTCCGTTTGCCAACTACCCATCTCCGGAATCACCTTTAAAAGACTGATCAGTACTTTTGGACTCAATACATGTACATTCATTGTTTGGATTGTGTGTTTGTTTGTGTTGTATTCTATGTTATTTAGGGAGTGCTTATGCATATTAAAACACTTGTTGGTGTACTGAAAGTTTTGTCCCGTGTATTTTCGTGGAGAGGGCATCTGCTCGATTTCAAAAGTATTACGGAAATCGTTCTGTGAACGCCGCGATTGTTACAGTGTAAAAGAGGAAGACACAGAGGACAAGAAGAAACAGACAGATAATTCACTGTGGTTTTCAATACTTTTATAAAACCACACAGGAGCGAAATATCAATGACTGTTCAGAGCAGATTCAAACCAGGAAAACAAACGATCAAAAAGGGTCTCCAGTGCCCAAGGAGCATTGACCATTGCTCAAGGGTACCTTAGGGCTACTGGTCTGGGATTCAAACCCATGACCTTTCATTTGTGGGAGAACTGAGATTTGTTTCTAGGCAACAAGAATTCATGCATAATTATAATTAGCCAGGCACCCATCTACGAAACCTTGCCAACAAATTAATTTCTCTTAATTTTTAATGAGCAATTGGCCTTTATTGGACGAAGCGATGCTTTGATTCGTCTCATCGCCTGCAGAAACTTGTCCCCGATTGGTCAGGATGTGAAGCACACTGGCATCAGGTGGTGAGCATTGTGGAAAAGTGGATTTCATTGGGACCACTCTGAACAGTCCTTTTCTTTTCTTTCTTTTTGTTCTTTCATCTGCAGATTAGAAAGAGCTCGAGATCTTTCTAAGCAGGGTGACTTCATAGCTTCAGAGATCATTTCAGGGGCTGCATTTTCTCCGAGCTCATGTTCTGCTCCTTTAGGAATCTGAGGAATGTCAGGGAACCAAAAAGCAGAGGGAAGAGATGGGATTTGAAGGTCCTTCATTGTATGTCTTCTCTCCGTTCATCCTTTATTCTCATGACCTGCAGAAAGCCTGCTTCCTAATGACGAATTCACTCTTTCCTTGCCTCCTGACCTCATTTCCAACTCTTTTCTGTTGCTCAGAGTGGTCCTGAGGCTCTTAAACCTTCTCGAAAATCTGAATCATGTATGACCCACAGTCATGCCAGTCCCGCTGCCCTGGTTTCACTCCTTTTGACCAAACCGTAGTTATAAATAGAGGCTAGTTCATTCCTACAATGTTTATTTACCCAGAATTATAAAAAATGAATCATTTTCTAAGTAACGATTCTAATAAACTATGAACTGGCATTTGGTGCTTAGAGACCCTAATTTCTTCATTTTTTCCTTCCAGACTCTTGTATCTTTAAAGTTGGGTGGCGGTGGCAGTGGTCTAGTGGTAGGGCACTTGCCTATGGACCTATTGCTCAAGAGGTCCCAGGTTCAAATCCCACCTCCAGCACTACCACCACTGGGTCCCTGAGCAAGACCCTTAATTGCTAATGTAATTAGGACATGGAAGTCACTCTGGATAAGAGCATCTGCTAAATGCTGTAAATGTAAGTTGAGGAGCAGTTCTCCAGATCTTCCTGAAGGACAGTGTTTTTGTCTCATTTTCAGTACAGTCTCTGTACCTGAGCAATTTTAGGTTTCACTGTAAACTTTACCGTTTTGTCAAATTTGGATCATGTTTCTGTTCCTCGCTAGTTTTGAAGAGTCTGTCCTTGATTTTTACAACTGGCACTATTCGTACAAACTGTAAACCTTACGTCCAAAATTAGAGGCGACTGTGAACTTCTTAATGAAACAATAGCTTGAAACAATGAAACAATAGTGGAGTGTTTACGATCAAATTGTAAATTCGTTGTAGGACTATAAATTTGACAGTTTTGTCAAGGTTGACCATGCTTTTTGGTCTGGAATTTGTCATTGTTGCTTTCCACACTAGTTACACTAGGCTAACATCTACGCTAGCACCTCTCTCTTTTTGTTTCAGCTGTTAACACTGACGCTTATTCGCACAGTATTAAATTATGTATTTACCCAGTTTTATAAACATCAAACAATTTTATAAGGAACGTTGCCAGTAAAGCATGCACTGTTTTCTGTTTTCCTTTGCTAATTTCTGTGTCCTTTGGTTCAAGAGACATTTATTCAAACTGTATTACAATATTATTTATTTACACTGTGTCATGATATCACTTATTTATACAGCGCATTGTTACTTATTTATACTTTTTCACAGATTTTACATCATGTTATTAGCAGTGATATTAATAAAGCATTAGCCGCTTTGTGTTTCCCTATTTCTGTTTCGGTGCTGCGGTAAAGCGGTAATTATTTATTTACAGGTTTTTATATGAGTGTTTATTAATAAAATATCGGCCGTGCTACTTTCTTTACCTCCGTCCTGTTTTCTGCAGCAGAATTCCTAGTGCTCCTGCTAGTCTGTTGTTGTTGTTGTTATTGTGTTGTTGTTTTGTTGTTATGGTGGAGGTGTTGATGTTGCTGTTGTTGTATTGTTTTGGTGTGAAAGTTGTTATTTTTGTAGTAGTTGTTACCTTGTTGTTGTTGGTTGTTGTGGTGTCCTTGCTGTAGTTGTCATTTTTTATGTTGTTGTTGTTGTTGTTGTTGTTTACCCCATGTTCAGATCCAGTGTATTTCTGAGGCAGTGTGTGTCATGTTCGACTTTTCAGGAGAATAGAGGATCTGATGTCTTATTTCTAAAATGGAGAATGTGTGTGTGGTTGTGTGCGCGTGTCAGCTGATCCCTGAGGACAGTCATATCGGAGCCAGAGGCCCACCGGCAAATAGAAATCCCACCAGAGCACATTATAAACACCGAGCATTCTTACACACACACACACACACACACACACACACACACATATGGAGTGCAGCATTCCATTGTGGGCACCTCACAGACAGGATAGAAGCCAGATGGACCGGGTACAACCTACCCCACCCTCCATCCCTCTCTCTCTCTCTGTCTCTCTCTCTTTCTGTAAGTATCTATCTCTTTCTCTCACTCTCCCTCTATTTATCTCCAACTGTTTTCTCCTCCTTCCATCTTTCTTTATGTTGTCTCTCCTTACTCTCTTTCCATCTTTCTCTCTCTCGTTTCCATCAGCTTTTTCTCTTTTCATGCCATCTCTTTGTATTTTCCTCTCTTCATCCCTTTCTCTCCCTTTTGTCTTTTCTTTTGCACCCTTCCTCTTTTTCTTTGTAATCTCATTTCTTTTTCTTTTCCTCTCCTTTCTCTCTTTTTGTTTCTCCACCATTCTGTCCATTTCCCTCCCAGTCCTTTCTTCTCTTGTTTTTTTCTCTGTCTCATTTTCTTCCTTTTCCTTCTCTCCCTCCATCTCTCTCTTCTCTTTGTTTCCTTTCTCTCTTTCTCTCTCTCATCCAAATCAATGTCTGTTTTCTCTTTGTTTCTTTTATTTTTTTCTTTCCCCATCTCTGTCTCTCATTAACAGCACACACACACACACACACACACACACACGCTCTATCCCTCTTTTCTCTGATTGACCAAGAGTTGCTGCATCGTCTTTATGGGTCCAGTCTTGTCCTCCTGTCCTCCTGTCCCTCAGAGAAATGCTGTCTGAACATCTCATCTGGCCCTGTCCTGAGGGTTCTGTTCTCCCGCAAGCTGCTGCCATGGAGGGAGCGTCCTGAGAGAGGGAGAGTAGAAGGCAGAGGAGGAGAGAAGGAATGTTTTGTCCTCCTTCGTCACTTCATAAAAGCCTGGGCTAGTTTCTATGCTCCCTGGCTAGTTTCCTCAATAGCTTCTTTGCTGACACCTCTGTTCCTTGTTCTGCAGAAAAAATACATTGAAATTTGTTTTTAATATAGCTTTAAGCAGTTTTGACCTTTTAAAAGTCAAAAAAGTTCAAAGTTTAACAGCTTTCCCACTAGTCTGTCCATTAGATTCTTTGCTAACACCAGCTCACGCACTGGGTCAGGCTCCAGGGCGATGCTTTAGCATTTAGCAGGATATGGCTGACCTCTGCGAGAAGCACTTTGTTGTGCTTCAGTGTGCTGTGCTGTCTTCACGATGACAAATAGTCACTTTCACTTTTGATACTTTTGGACATAGGGAGTCCACAGCTGGACTTTTGTATTCCTGCCTCAATGTGGTGCACCGGGCTGTGTCATCCCCCTCTTTCAGCAGCTCTAAAGTAGGTTCCTACGGAGCTCATGGCTGCCAGGATGCCAGATCTGCTGGCCCATTGAGCTTCTCGGCCAGACAACAGAACCTGGACCTCTGCTCCAGGAGCTCTTTATGGAACAGGACCATCTTTTGTGGCAACTTGTGGAGATCATCACCCCCTGCTGGTTGATCCACTCTGCTTGGTTCACTGTGCAGGTTTCATGAAAACGTGTCTTATGTAGTTTCACATGGATACACACTCCATTACTAGCTCACACACACATACGCGCACACACACACACACACACACACACACTCTCTCTCTCTCTCTCTCTCTCTCTCTCTCTCTCTCTCTCTCTCTCTCTCAATCTCTCTCTCTCTCAATCTCTCGGTCTCGGTCTCGGTCTCTGTCTCTCTCTCTCTCTTTCTCTCATGGGCTCCGTAAAAGCCGGCCAGTGAAAAGCTCCCAGTGGACTCTCTAATCCTTTCTAGGAAGCCAAGTAGACGGTTGTTTGGCTTTGATAAAACCAGAGTGTGTGTGTGTGTGTGTGTGTGTGTGTGTGTGTGTGTGTGTGTGTGTGTGTGTGTGTGATATAGAGGGAGGCTGAAATACAGGAAGTGTTTCTAGTCTGTAGGTGTGTTAGGTTTTCTGCCTCTTTTAAAGGGCCTTGAGATGTCCTCACTGTCATGTCTCCATAAAGCATCTTTCACCAAAATCAAGGTAAACTGGTGGTGGTGGTCTAGTGGTAGGGTACTTGCCTACGGACAAATGGCTCAAGAAAAGGTCCCAGGTTCGAATCCCACCTCTGGCATTACCACCACTGGGTCCCTGAGCAAGACCCTTAACCCCGAGTTTCTCCAGGGGGACTGTCCCTGTAATTAGGACATGGAAGTCGCTCTGGATAAGAGTGTCTGCTAAATGCCGCAAATGTAAATGTAAACGTTAATGCTGCACCAACAGATATCTTTCACAGCAACTGTTGCTAAGTTGGACAAGCCTAAAATTGCTATCACCACCAAAGAAATACTATATTTTCACACAGAATCTAAAAAAGAGTTGAGAATGTTAACATTTTTCATGTTGAGATTGTAGACAATATTAAAATTTAAATTCAATGTGACAAGCAAAAACTGAGAGGTTCTAGTAAACGTTAAATTATATAAACATTGGGCCTAAAATGGATCCCTGAGGAACGCCAAAATGTAACAGTGACAGAAGAGGAGAGGTTATACTACAGGATAACATATCTCAGGAATGCCATGTGTAACATTAGCAGAAAACAAGAGTTTATACTAAAGATTAGCATATAAACACTGAAACACTGGGCCTAAAACAGACCCCTGTGGAACTCAACATGTGATACTATGATAAAAGGAGAGGCTTTACTAAAAGTGAATGTATTAAGGATAAACAATTTAAACCTAAAACAGATCCCTGTGGAACACCACATTTTCTAATAGGTTTTACTGAAAATGGGCTAAAAATGACCCCTGTGGAACTCCACTTGATAATATCTGAATAAAAGAGGTTTTACTAAAGGTTAATAAAGGAAAAAAATAGGATCTAAGAGAGATTCCTGAGGAACGCCACTTGTGACAATAATAGGAAATGTGAAGTTTTACTAAAATATAACATAAAGAAGGAAACACTGGCCTAAAACAGGCCCCTGAGGAATGCCACATGCATAGCAAAAAAGGTTTAACTAGTTAAACTAAGTTTACCATATAAAAAATAAATCATTGGCCCTAAGTGTAGTTTCCATTATGAAAGTGTTAATGTGTGCATCTGTCTGTAGAGTGTTTATTTGTAATCGTATTAGTCTGTCAACGCGCAATTAATTTTGTATCCATCTTCACCTTGACATTTCACTGTGCTCCGATGGTTTATAGCTGTTATTGAAACACTTGCTTTTACATTACAGAGGCCAGCGAGCTGGTATTTACTAAAAGAAAATGTCACTCTAACATTTTTTCAAACCCCACTGCCACACTCACTCAGCTCATCTGACTGAGGGAGGTTTAGCCTGAATTGATCCTTCAGTGGGAACGATAGGTGGAGGAGTTGTTAAAATAACACACATTGATCCGTTCCAGCATTAACCAGTTAGAGCCCGTTTAACACTCTGGAGAAAGGACTTTTAACTTGTTTTACTTTCTCTCAGTGTAATTACACATTTATTACATATACAGCATATTTACGGTTCACTTACAGCACATTTACAAAATATTTACAGTAAATTTACAACATTAGCATAATTACAGCTAATTTGCAGAAATGTTATATCCCATTTATGGCACATTTACACAATATCAAAACTGATTTATTGCACATTCTGTGACTTCAGGTATGAGTCTGAGGTTTTGACTTTATTCTGAATAAATCAATGAAACGTGTGAGAAAGAAATCCTCTGAAAAAAAACTTTTATTCATAAAATTAGATTAGATTTTCTATTACTCTCTCTCTCGGTTAGGTAATTCATTGACTTTTTCCCTCTTCTCTGTTTTTCTCTCAGGTTTTAATCAAAGTGATCGACACCAATAATCACCGCCCGCAGTTTTCCGAGCCGCGGTATGAGGTAACGGTGCGAGAGGACGCCCCACCGGAGACAGAGGCCCTACGGCTCAGTGCGTCCGACCAGGACGAGAAGAACAAACTGACCTTCACACTGCTGAGCAGTACTGACCCCTTCAGCCTTCGCAAGTTCCGTCTGGACCCCGGAACCGGCGTTCTGTTCACTGCAGAGCGTCTGGACCACGAGACCATGAGGCAACACACACTCACTGTCATGGTATTGTGGACCATCACTAAACAATCAAAACATCCTGAAATATAAATGATCACAGTCTTTTTTTTACTGGAAAATAAAAGAAAAAGAAATACATTTTATATATATATATATATATACACACACACACACATACATACATACATACACACATATACACACATATATATATATATATATATATATATATATATATATATATATATCTAAATAATATATACACACACACACACACCACCACAGGGTCCCTGAGCAAGACCCTTAACCCTTATATATATATATAATCTTTTAAAATATTCTTTAAATATGCTATATTTACAATATTTATTTATGTCTTAAATAAAATACCTTTTTTAGACAGTATTAACATTGTTTCATTTCAAATCAAATAAAATTATTAAGATATACAGTACTGTGCAAAAGTTTTAGGCAGGTGTCAAAAAATGCTGTAAACAAAGAATGCTTTCAGAAATATAAATAATGATTGTTTATTTTTGTCCATTTACAAAATGCAAAGTGAGCGAACAAACGAAAAATCTCAATCAAATCAATATTTGGTGTTACTACCTTTTGCCTTCAAACCAGCATCAGTTCTTCTAGGTACACTTGCACAAAGTCAGGGATTGTGTAGGATTATAGTCGGTGTATGATCAACCAGTTTTACCAAACAGGTGCTGATGATCATCACACGGAGGCTGAAACACAGTCATGTTTGGAACAACCTACCAGCCGAGTTCCTTCAGAAACTGTGTGCAAGTGTACCTAGAAGAATTGATGCTGTTTTGAAGGCAAAGGGTGGTCCCACCAAATATTGATTTGATTTAGATTTCTTTTGTTCATTCACTGCGTTTTGTTGCAAAAGACTTCCGTTTTTGCAAGCATTCTTTGTTTACAGCATTTTTTTTACACCTGCCTAAAACTTTTGCACAGTACTGTATATACATAATCATATTTTTCAATTAAAATCAAATTGTAATGACAGAAATAAAAAAAATAATATTTTATTTCAAACATGAACAAAACATTAATAATAAATAATCTATTATTTTAAATAGGGACAGATACAGAGACTGTAAAGAAAATGAGAGACGAAAAAAAAACACTGTCCTTCACTGCCTAATCTATTATTTTAAATAGGGACAGTTTAAAATAATAGATTAGGCAGTGAAGGACAGTGTTTTTTTGTCTCTCATTTTCTTTACAGTCTCTGTATCTGAGCAGTTCTCCAGATATTCCTGAAGGACTGTTTTTGTCTCTCATTGACAGTCTCTTTACCTGAGCAGTTTGATTGGTTTTTATTGGTTAATCCACACAGTGGTCTACATCTGAACCTTCAAGCAGAACAAAGCATCTAACTTTAGACATGAAGCAGTGAAGAAACAGCTGCAGATGGTCAGGATGGTGATTGGTTTACTGCTGAAACCGGAGTAGTTGTAACCCCTTTATCTAGAACCTTGTATTTTCAAGCATTTTGCAGCCTGGAGCACTGAAACATTCGTTCCCATTTCATTTAATCAACTGAATGTGACAAAAAAAATTATGAAATAATATTTTATTTTAAATAGGGTAAAGTAAAATAAAAAATGTAAAAACAAATTTTATTTTTAAAAAGATAATGATAAAATCTGAAATATTGTCATTTTCCTGCACTGTTCATCCCTCTGTTTTAGTATAAATATATATAATATTAAATATATACAACGCTGGACAGGTCGGCAGAATTTAGGAAATCAGAAAGGGTTTTAGGAAACTCGTTTTTAAAGGAATGAAGAGATGTGGAAGGATGGATTTTGACCTTTGAGCAATAAAACAGCTTCTTCTGTCTTTTATTCAGTGTTGAGGGAGAATCATCACGTCATGTGATGTCAGTTTTCCCAGTCAGGACTGTAAACACAGTTCCGGTGCTTCATTACAGATTTATTAGCAGATTAGAAAGCGCAAAACTTTTCTGCAGGAAGTTCAGATAGTGGGTGTTTTGTTTGCCTTCTTTATTAGTTTCATTTTTTTCTCTCCTCAAAAAGCCTTGTGTTCGTTAATTGTCAGATTGATTCGTCTGCATTATTTGAAAAGCTGAGGCAGTCAGGTGTCACCCCACGCCTGACATCTTATCAGGGGTTTGTTTACCACTTTATTCCCAAAAGCATCAATGGAGGTCTCGGACCGGAGAAACGGCTTGACCCGACCAAGGAGTTTCTTTTATAATTAAATTATTGGAGATGAAAATGGCCGCATACTTGCGATGATATATAAAGCAGGGAGATGCAGCGAAGCAGGAATGATCAATTATCTCTCATTTTATTCGTTTATTAATAGATATATTAATGTTAAAAGTAGGATTTGAGCTGATTTTAAGAGAATAAAACTCAGTTTACTAATAATATTGTATCAGAATCAGAAAATCTTTGCTTATTAGATTGTATATTATATATTATATTATAGTCGTTATATATTTTAAGTTTTTATTATTATTTTATTGAGCTGATTTTTACATAAACATATTTTAATGCAGACAAAATATTGCTTCAGATGGAAATTATATTATATTATATATTATCAGGTGCGAGACCAGGACATTCCAGTGAAGCGGAACCTCGTGCGAGTGATTGTGAACGTGGAGGACACTAACGATAATGCACCCTGGTTCTCCGGGACACCGTATATTGGACGGGTTTTTGAGTCGGCTTCGGTTGGCACGAGGGTTTTCCAGGTCACTGCTTTGGACAAGGACAAAGGCCAGAACGCTGAGATCATCTACAGCATCGAATCAGGTGATCCGTTTGGTTCTTCATCGATTTGAAAGTTGCAAATGTCATTTCTTCATATTTTCCTTCCAGACCTTCTTGTATCTTTACGGAGCAGAGGTGGCCTAGTGGTTAGGGAGTTGGCCCTGGATCGGAAGATAGTGGGTTCCATTCCCTCTCCAGTAGGTTGCCCGGAGGTACCCTTGAGCAAGGTACCGTCCCCATCTTTCCCCCATAGCTGCCCACTGCTGCAACGCAGAGGTTGAATTTTCATTTTCACTTCACTTGAGATCACTACTGCACATATCCACGGCAACCAGTATGAGCAAAGGAAGATGCTCTAGGTTTGCAGCTTGTTGGGTTGCAGCAGCCGCAAAGTAGCAGCTTGGTTTAGGGAGTTGGCCGTCTCCGTCAGAGGACGCCGTTTGGCAAGTTTTTTGGACGAAAGCGGAGGCTTGGAGTCATTGTGGCTTATTACCCTCCAAACCAGAAGAAGCACTAATCATATGGAGCATTCCTATGAAAATGAGAGCGTGGGGATAAACAGGATTTTACATTTCCTAATCCTCTTGACGACCCTGCTAATCTGTTTTTGGCTTTTAATTTGGTGCAAACGCTAGCTTTTCTGCACTTCATCTTCCTGAAGGACAGTGTTTTTGTCTCTCGTTTTCAGTACAGTCTCTGTACCTGAGCAGTTCTTCAGATCAGTTTTTGTTTTTTGTTGGTTAATCAACACAATTATCTAACAACACAATTATCTTAACCTTATAGCATAACAAAGCATCTAACTTTAGACATGAAGCAGTGATGAAACTGCTGAACCCTAAATAGTTGTAACCCCTTTATCTAAAACCTTGTATTTTCAAGCATTTTGCAGCCTGGAGCACTAAAACATTAGTTCCCATTTCATTTAATCAACTGAATGTGACAAAAAATCTAAATATATTTTTGCACCAACAAGATGAGTCCCAGCAAAATCTAAAGGAAACAATGGACTTTTTCAATCCGCTGGGTGTGTCAGAGTTCAGTTCTGGGGTTGTTGAAACCCAATGCAGTACACAATGGCCTATGAAATGCTCGGACGCCTCAAGTGGAAGCTGTGTGCCAGACCACCAGAGGTAGGATTGGCATTCCTGTCATGGCGTCCGTTCTTTCCTCCACGCCTCCGTGAGTGAAGTTCATGCACGACTGAGAAAGTGGGACTGCGTCATGTGTCACATAACAGGAGAGGGAGACAGTCAGAAGTGGGACAGAAGAGAAAGAAGGACAGGGAGAGAAATGCAGAAAGTATAACAAAATGAAGCATGCATTCCCTCCTCTCCATTTCCCATCATTGTTATCTTAATAAATACCCAGTGTTTGGACAGTCAAGCAAGAACGCTTCTGTGACGCTTGCACTCCTTGTCCAGAATGCACATTTCTGACATTCCTGGGATGTCTCAAACTAATTGAGCTGTCTCCCTCCCATAGTGGACACAGGCCAGTGGACTGGTCTGGATGTACTTCTGACTTTTTCTGAGACTGAAGCTCACATATCACCAGCAGTGTAGTGTTTAGAGACTAGGCTCGAAACTCAGAAAATCCCTGAGCAAGGTACCATCCCCATCACTGCTCCCTGGGTACTGGATATGGCTGTCCAGTGTGTGTGTGTGTTAAATACAGAAAATGCATTTGGTTGTGGTAGCTGTGTGCCATGTTTCACAATGAGAATTAGTGACTTTTTTTAAGACTCATTCAGTGAAAAGGTTAAATCTGAATCAATGATACACTAACGGCGTATGTTTCATTAAGTCAAGTGATTAACCTGTTTTATTCCTTTCTTCCGTAGGCAATGTGGCAAATTCATTTGCCATCGATCCTGTCCTGGGCACCATCACAGTGGCCAAAGAGCTGGATCGAAGCAACAAGAACCAGTTCCAGCTGATGGTGAAAGCTACCGATGGAGGAACTCCACCCCTCAGCGCCACCACGATGGTTGAGATCTCTGTTACCATCTCAGACAACGCCAAGCCTAAATTCACTGAGAAGGAATTTTCTGCTGAGGTCAGCGAAACTGCCCTTCCTGGGACGTTTGTGAGTCTGGTGACCGCCACCAGTCAGTCGTCAGTCTTTTACCAGATCAAAGATGGGAACGTAAATGGAGCTTTTGACATCAACCCCAATTCCGGAGTGCTGGTCACTCAGAGAGCTCTGGATTATGAGACCGTGCCGTCCTACAAACTGACAATTCAGGGAACCAACATGGCTGGCCAAGCGAGCAACGCCACAGTTGTCATTCACCTGAAAGACGAAAATGACAATGCTCCAGTCTTTATCCAAGATGAGTTCACCGGGATGGTCAGCGAGTCGTCTCCCGTCAAAAGCGTGGTCCTCACCAAAGACAACACACCACTGGTCATCCGTGCTTTAGACGTGGACCGAGACACCAATGCTAGGTTAGTTTACCAGATTGTGGAACCGTTTGCTCACAACTACTTCGCCATCGATTCAAGCACCGGCGCAATCAGGACCACAGCTGAGCTGGATTATGAGCAAAGATCCACTTTCCACTTCACAGTTCAAGTCCATGACATGGGAATCCCTCGTCACTTTGCTGAGAAAGCTGCCAACGTGACCATCAAAGTCATAGATGTCAACGACTGCCCGCCACAATTTAGTCAGGACTTGTATGAGACCACAGTTCTATTGCCAACTTACAAAGGTGTGGAAGTCATCGTGATCAACGCCAGTGATGCGGACTCTGGACCAAATGCCAAACTTCTGTACTCCATTGCTGAAGGCAACATCGGGGACAAGTTCAAAATGGACCCGGTCACAGGAGGCATCACCATACAAAATGTCACCCAGTTGAGAAGCAGGTATGAGCTGAGAGTTAGAGTGTCTGACGGCAGGTTTTCCAAGATGGCATCAGTGAAGATAAACGTCAGAGAGAATAAAGCAAGTGGTCTGAAGTTCACTCAGTCGTCCTACAAGGCATTTGTGCAGGAGAACTCCACAGAGAAGAAGACTCTGGCTGTCATTGCGGCCGTGGGCAACCAAGTTAATCAGCCTCTGTTTTACACAATCTTGAACCCGGATAAGAGATTTGAGATCAGCCGTACGTCTGGGGTACTCTCATTGACTGGCGTCCCCTTCGACCATGAGGAACAGGACACTTATGACGTTGTCGTGGAAGTGAGCGGAGAAGGAAAGACATCTGACGTGGCACACATTGTGGTAATAGTAACCGTTGAGGACGTTAATGACAACCCGCCAATGTTCGTCAACCTGCCCTACCATACTCTGGTTCAGAAGGATGCTGAGGTGGGCCACGTGATTAGACAGGTATCTGTCATGGATGCCGACGCTGAGCATAATGCAGAGATAAAATACCACCTACAGGAACTGAACGAATACATTCAGATCAGCTCAGGCGGTGAACTCTCACTGAAAAAGCCACTGGACTTGGACTCCCTGAACTCTGAGTTTGTGGTCATCGTTGTGGCGACGGATAGCGGAGAACCACCGCTATCTGCAACAGTCGAAGTGCCTATAACCGTAGTAAACCAAGCCATACCGTTATTTGAGAAACCATTCTACAGTCTAGAGATCCCTGAGAACATACAGTTGAACACCCCCATTGTCCATATCCAGGCCAGTGACTCTGAAGGACCAAGGATAGTGTACACCATTTCAGAAGGGGATCCTTACAGTCAGTTCTCCATCAACTTCAACACTGGCGTGATCCATGTTGTGGAACCTCTGGATTTTGAGACACACCCTGCCTATAAATTAAGCGTAAGAGCCATTGACTCCCTGACTGGTGCCAAAGCTGAGGTTTTTGTTGACATAATCCTAGAAGACGTGAACGACAACCCACCCCTGTTCCTTGCCAAGTCTTACAGGGCAAGCCTTTCTGAAGCATCAGTGATCGGCACCTCTGTAGTCCAAGTCTCCGCCACAGATGCGGACACAGGCAACAACAAACTGCTGTTCTACCAAATAGTTGAAGATAAAGAGAGGAGCTTTGAGTACTTCACTATCGACCGGGACACTGGAATCATCTGGACAGCACACATGCTGGACCACGAGGAAAACAGCGAACACAAGCTAACCGTCCGGGCTGTGGATGGAGGAGTTCCAGCACTTTCGAGCGAAGTTATCGTGATGATAGTTGTAATGGACCTCAACGACAATCCTCCTATCTTCTCACAGAGCATTTATGAGGCAGAAGTCAGCGAGCTGGCTCCCCGAGGCCACTTTGTGACTCAGGTCCAGGCTTCAGATGCAGACAGCTCCGACAGTGCCAAACTCGAGTTCTCGATCCTGGCAGGAAATGAGGAGCAAAACTTTGCCATTTACGAAAACTCTGGAGTCATTGTCATGTCCAACCACAGGAAGCCGCACATGGAGTCCCTCTATTACCTCAATGTTTCTGTTTCTGATGGTGTGTTCAGACACTCTGCTCTTGTGAAAGTCACGGTCACTGGCGCAAACTTCCACAGTCCCACCTTTCCTCAAGTGGAATACATTGTTGAGCTTCTGGAAAACTCCCCAGTTGGAACATTGGTGGCAGAGGCCCAGGCGCTGGATGAAGATGCAGGTACATACGGGCAACTGACATACAACATAGTCAACAACATCGCCAGAGACAAGTTCTCTGTCAATGAAGATGGTGAGATTTTCACGCTGGAGAGTCTCGACCGTGAGAATGCTTTGGAGAAAGTCATTCCAATCTCGTTGATGGTAAAGGACGGTGGTAGCAAAGTTGGATTCTGCACCATCAGTGTGATCCTGACTGACATCAATGACAACTCCCCGCAGTTTAGAGCTGCAGAGTACAAAGTCAGTATAGCAGCAGATGTTCCAAGAGGAACGACTGTGGTTAAAATCGCAGCTTCAGACATGGATGAAGGTAGCAATGCTGACATCACTTACTCCATTGAAGCAGACGCTGATAACATCGCAGAGAACTTTGAAATTCATCCTCTCTCTGGCATCATAGTCACAAAAGAGAGTCTTGTTGGTTTAGAGAAAGAGTTGTTCGCTTTCATTGTGCGTGCTAAGGATGGCGGAAACCCCTCAAGATCCTCTGTTGTCCCAGTCTATGTCCGGGTACTCGCCCCAGAGGTCAAAGTGCCAAAGTTTGTTGAACCGTACTACAGGTTTGCAGTGGAAGAGGATCGTCCTCTGGGCTCTGAAATAGATGTGATCCAGGCAGAAGGTGACCAGCCTGTAGTCTACAGCCTAGTGAAGGGCAACACGCCGGAGAGCAACAAGGATGAGGTGTTTGTGGTTGACCATGAAACAGGAACTCTTAAGCTGGAAAAGAAACTGGACCACGAAAGCACAAAGTGGTACCAGCTCACGCTTCAAGCACAAAGTGAACACGAAGGCATCGAGGTCGTCTCCTCCGTGGTTATCAGCATCCAAGTTAAAGACATCAACGACAACTGTCCCCTCTTCGAGTCCGACCCTTACGAAGCCGTTGTGGCGGAGAACCTTCCAGGAGGCACCTCTGTGATTCAGGTTAAGGCAACGGACTTGGATTCCAGCACAAATGGGCAGGTTGTCTACAGTCTGGATCCTGCCCAGGACTTGGCAGAGGTAGCAGAGCTGTTCGCCATCAATGGCGAAACAGGCTGGGTGACCACTCTGAAGGAACTGGATCGAGAGCAGAAGGATAAGTACACTGTCGCCATCTGGGCCTCTGACCATAGCCAAGCACAGCTCACGGCTCGCACCAAAGTGGAAGTGACAGTGGCGGACGTGAACGATAACCCGCCTCGCTTCACGGCCGAGATCTACAAAGGCACGGTCAGCGAAGACGACCCTCCCGGCGGAGTGATCGCCATCCTCAGCACCACAGACGCCGACTCAGAGGACATCAACAGACGAGTGGAATATTTCATCACAGGTAGGCATGTCCTTCTTCCGATTTGCAAGCGCTTTGTTAACATCAAGATCTCAACTGCTCGTTCGGATATGCTGACCGTTTAATCTGTAAACATGTTCCAAAGCACCCATCTAAAGATTTAGGTCACCGGGAAACGACTTCCTTATGTAATTAGAACAATAACTTTTTGAAATTGGCAGGGGAAACAGGCAAGCTTCAGCAGTAATTAGCTGGTGCGGGTAACCATGCCAAGCCGCATACCCTGAGACGTCAGAGATAAGGCTGCGACAAGTAGCTCCTTGCAGGCTGCCTCGTTATCCTCTTCGTTAGGAAGTCTCTGGTTGTTTCTTTGGATGTTTTTGTGAACGGAACACTCCGGCAGATGCAACCCTGAAAAGCGCCCAGTCTTACGAGATTCATCGGTGCGTCAGTTCACCAAAGATTAGAAAAATATCTGCTGATTAAGTGTGAGCTATCGCTTAGCACCTCACAGTTGGCAGGCGCTTGGGAAATCTGTGCCATACACATGTACACGGGCCTCTTCTACCAGAGCGTTGGTTCGCTAAACCTTTTAGTTTTAGTTTTAAGTTTAGATTTTTCGCTGTTCTGCTGTGCAAGTAAATGGATTGAATCAAACGACTTTGAATGGATAAATGGATAATAAACCTTGTCTGTGTATTCTTTTTGGTCCACAACACAAAGTCCTATTCCAAACTAGTAGAGGTTGTATAATGTGTCGGTTTACAAGTTGTCCAGTGTGTTTTCATTATTTTCTTCTTTTTCTTTCTGCTTCCCTATAGCAGATCCGCCTCTATTTCTTCCTGTCCTCTGCATCTTCCTCTTTCCCATTCTCCTCTCTCACCACATCCATAAACATCCTCTTTGGGCTTCCTCTTCTCTGCTTGCCAGGCAGCTCCATTTTCAACATCCTTCTCCTGATATAATTGTCGTCTCCCCTCTGGACATGTCCACAGCAAAAGTCTCGCTTCTCTGACTTTGTCTCCAAACCGATCTGTCCCTCTCATGCACTCCTTCCCAATCCTGAGCATCCTCATCACACCCAATGCAAATCTCTGCAACTCTGACACCTCTAGCTCCGCCGTCTCTCGTTTCAACACCATCTCCAACCCGTATAACATAGCTGGTCTCACTACCACCCTGTTCCCTTTCACTCTTGCTGGTACACGTCATTTTTCTCCATCCAGCCTGCCAGCACTCTCTCTTCCACACTCCCCATTACACTGAACTGTCCAACTCGTGTATTTAAACTCATCCATCTTTTTCACCTCTACTGCCTGCATCCTAATCACTGTCCAACCTTTTATACCCTCCTATCGTTCCCATTTCATCCAAAAAAAAAAATGCAATAAAGATAATTATTTCATTATGTCTAACAGGTCAGAACTGAAAGAAATTACATTTTTAGATTTTCCTTCATATGAATTTGCTTTCCATCTGTGTTAACCCACTGCAACCTTTTCCTCGCTGTGCCTGTCCAGGCGGGGACCCTCTGAGTCAGTTCGGCGTGGACCATGCCCAGGGTGAGTGGAAGGTGTATGTGCGGAAGCCGCTGGACAGGGAGAAGACTGACAACTACCTGCTCAACATCACAGCCACGGACGGGACCTTTGCCGCCAGGGCAGTGGTGGAGGTCAAGGTGCTGGATGCCAATGACAACAGTCCTGTCTGCCAAAAGGTGTGTGTTGCAGGAATGTCTTAGGGGCTCGTCCTCTGAGCTCAGGCAGACGTGGGTTCGCCAGAAAGAAGGAGAGAGAGTGAGAGAGAGAGAGAGAGAGAGAGAGAGAGAGAGAGAGAGAGAGACGGAATTAGGAAAATGGCGAGAGAGAATGTTTGAAAAGATCCTTCTGTTAAATGTAGCATTTAAGAGACAAAGAGGATCATTCAGCTGGTTTTCCGTGCCGTCTCAATAGAATTTGTCTTTTTTTCTGTCCTGCGTCGGATTTTAATGGTGGGAGTCCCACAGCGACTGTCTCGATTCTTTCTTGTTCACTTCTTCCACACCCTCCCCCCTTCAGTCTCCTCCAGTTTTTTTACTTTATCTTTGTTTTTCTTCTCTCCCTCTTTGTCTACCACTTGCCCTTCTTCTTTTTTTCTAATATCTTAATTACTTGGTCTCGTATTGCCGTCCTTCATTCTCCATCTGTCTCCAAATCTTTTGCTCTTTCTCAGTTTAACTGTTCTTCAATGGCATGAATGCAAAATTTGTTATTGTCGCTGTTTAAATCAAGAGCAATATACAAACAGATTTAAAAATGTCTCTTTAGACTATCTATACAGAATGTGTCCCAGAGGACTCCGCCCCCGGACACCTTGTTCTCCAGGTTTCCGCCGTGGACGCCGACATCCGCTCCAACGCCCACATCACCTACCAGCTCCTGGGAGACGGATCTCAGCTTTTCAGCATGGACCCAGACACAGGTACACCTTTTCATTTTCCAAATCGATCCAGAGACAACACTGTCCTCACTGTCCTAGAGCCCCTGCTAGAATCACTGTAAAGAATATAAAGCCAGTCCAAGAGTTGGTTCACTGTCCCTGCTCCACTGCACTGGTGCTGAAGGAAACAGTAGGACATATTTCCAATGACTTGAGTGTCCTCCGGGCCATGGGGGATGGATGTCTACATCTACACTCGTCTTGCTGACTCCGCCCACCTTTGATGAGGTCACGTGATCTCGCTTCCAGACTGAGTGCCGGCAGAGCAGAGTTTCCGGCATCCTGTTTTTTTTTTTTATTGGGAAAGCATTAAACTGGTTCCAGATCACCAACCAACACCGGAACCTGTTTTTTTTTTCTTTTTAGTTAAAAAGATGTTAAATTGGTTCCAGATTGGGAACCAGAACAGCACCGGCACCAGTGCAATGGAAAAGGGGAGCCAGAGTGTCTCATTGTGTGGAAACGGTGGAAACACAAACTCATACAAACACACACACACACACACACACACACTGCTTTCTGCTTAAAGCTGCCTTGCTTATTAAACACATGCTTGTTTATATTTAAACACCCCAAACCTTTGCCAGGTGTGAGCCTGTGTGTGTGTGTGTGTGTGTGTTGTGACAGATCCTGTCACTGTGCTGTGAATAAAATCTCCATCATTGTCACAGATTTACTAGAGTTGACGTTCAGCCTCATTTTGATGGTCTCGCTGTTTCCACAGCCACACACACACACACTCAAAGCTGTGATGAGTGTCAAGAGTTTATTTTTGCACACAAAAGACTGTTCAAGGCAACACTACTGAGATACACACACACACACACACACATACGTACTGCTTTCTCCAAATTAAAATGCAAGGCCAATAAGAGTATATTATAATCCCTCAGCAGGCAATCGCTTGGCAGTCAGAGCACACACACACACACACACACACACACACACACACACACACACACACGCACTCTGCAGTCAGCATGGCCTGTGTTTGAAGTGTAATCCTTACTGGCTGGCCTCTGTGGTCAGGCTCCTGTCTGTATTTACATCATTATTCTCATCGCTATGTTCCTCCAATCCTCCAGGGGGAGGCCTCAACTCAGCCCGGCCTTTTTTACACTTCCACACCCTGCCTCAGTATAGAGTTGATGTGATTTCACAGAAGACTGCGGCATGCATATGAGCCTTCTGACCAATCACAGCCCTGCTTACTGTGAGAATTAGTATAATGACCAATCACAGGGCAGTTTATTGAGTAAACAAGCCCTTTAACCAATCACAGGGCAGTTAACTGACAAACAATCTGAAGGAAGTAAATGAGCCCCCTTGCCAACCAAAGCCCTGCTTAGTGTGTGAACAAGCATCCGGACCAATCACAACTTGGCTTACTGTATAAAGGATCACCTTGATCAATCACAGTGCAGAGAAAGAAAGAGAAATTGAGCCCTCAGACCTATCACAGGGCGCCTTGCTGTGAGGACAAGCATCCTGACCAATCACAATCCCAGACTGTGTTTGTTGGGATGTTGCCATAGAAACCAAAATCAAAGGCTTGTGTGTTTTCGCTCAAAAACAAAAGTGAAATAAAACGCTTTGTCGCACTATAAGAGTAATTTAAAAGAAAACATTCCAAATCTCTTTGAACTTTATGTTTCCACTTAAAAGAAGAAGCAGGTGGTGATCTCGGAAAATCCGTCCAAAAGATTTCCATAGCCGCAAAACTGCAAATAGTTGCAACTTTTCCAGAAATTCCTAATTCTGAAAATCGCTCCAAATTTTGTGCAAGCTGGGGTTAGGTGCGAGATGTTTGTGGACTGACGTTCCCACCGGACTAAAGGTCGTAATCTAGGAAAAACCTCCAGGAACAAGTTGCAGAAACTCGTGTCCGAGGTTCTCTCTTGGTTCTGGAAGGAGCTGGAAAAAACACTTGCGGGCTGCTTTGAGTTTTTCTTATTTTTAGGATATTAATACCCTGGCAGGGGAGGAAGGAAGGCTGGATGGATGGATGGAAGGATGGATTAGACGAGTGTGGCAGATGGAAACATGACCCAGACATCTCGGAAAGATTCAAGATTTTTATTAAAAACATTGTGGCGGTTTTGTCGCCCGACTGTAGCGATGAACACAATCAGAGTCTCCCTCTCTCTCTCTCTCTCTCTCTCTCGCTCCGTGTGTGTATGTGTGTGTGTGTGTGTGTGTGTGTGTGTGTGTGTGTGTGTGTGTATGTGATTTAAACCCGGTTTATGGCCTGAAGGCGAGCAGGAATCAACAGCAGATCCCAGTCAGCTTTACAACAACACAAAGCCTATTGTGTGTGTGTGTGTGTGTGTTTTACATATCTGGATGATCTTCTTCTCTGTGGTTCCATGAAGGAAAAGAAAAGACCCTTTAGTGAATGTTACCAACACCGAGAAAATCCAGCAGCTCTACAGAACCTTCACTCACATCACCTCTCTCTCTCTCTCTCTCTCTCTCTCTCTCTCTCTCTCTCTCTCTCTCTTTCTCTATATATATATATATATATTTGTGTCTCTATCTTTGTCTCTCTTTCACTCCCTGTTTCTCTTTCTCTGTCTATCTTTATCTTTTGCTTTCTTTCACTCAGTTGCTTTCTTCTCTCTTTCTCCCTCTCTCTTTATCTTTCTGCCTCTCATTTTTCACACTCTTCTGTCCTCTTTTTTCTTCCCATTTTTTTCTCTCACAGCAGTTCTCCAGCATACCTGTTCCCTCCACTCTTTTTTCTCTCTCCCCTCCCCCCTTTACCTCCTTCAATTATTAACTTTTTCTCCTCCTCTGATTTTTTTGGAGTGTTCTTTATGGTTTTTCTTATTCAGCTCAGTGTTAATCACACAGCCACACTGCCACCCGCTGTCCAGAAAGAGAAACTCCAGGTTCTCTCTGTGTGTGTGTGTGTGTGTGTGTGTGTGTGTGTGTGTGTGTGTGTGTGTGTGTGTGTGTGTGTGTGCGCGTGCTGTGCTGTGCTGTGCTGTGCTGTTTCACAAAGACAAGGGTGGTCACTTTCACTTTAACTGTCCCCTCAAAGCCAGAAGGTTCTGGCATGCGTGTCCTGTGATGGGCTGCTCCACATGTCTTTCTGTCTCTGAAATGGAGGGAAGTGTGAAAAAGGACCAACCCTCGCATGTGTTTTTTTTGTTCCAGGCGAGCTGAAGACGCACCTCCCACTGGACCGCGAGGAACAGGAGCTGCACCGGATGATGGTCCGGGCGGTGGACGGAGGGGGACGTTACTGCGAGGCGGACGTAGAGATCACGGTGGAGGACGCCAACGACAACGCTCCGCAGTTTAGCGCTGACCCCTACAGCATTACCGTCTTCGAGAACACAGAGAGACACACACCCATTGCCCGGCTGCAGGCCACCGACCTGGACACAGGTGAGTCCTCCAGCTCTGCAGGATTCCCTCCTTTTTTCCCCGCTAACAGTCCTGCATGCTTTGGTCCACTTTTAGAAAGTTGATACGTTGCAGACGTCCCATCGTTTTTGTTTTTGTTATCTGTCAGAAGTTCTGTCCAGGAGGACAGTGGGTTCAGAGGACAGGGACGCCAGGCGAGTTTGCGTGAAGAGAAATGTGTGTGTTTGTGTTGCTGTCTGATAAGCAGCTATTTACTGTCTGAGCACAGACGTCACTGCGCGCGCGTGCTGTGTTGTCTACTGTCTTATCCGTCTGTATCACACTGTCTCACACAGAAGCACGTCCTTGACTCTGCTCTTTCTCCGTCTTTTTCCACTGCTCTCGCTTGCTGTGCTGTTTCCTCTCTCTCATTCTTCTTCTTTTCTCTTTCACTTTCTGTTGTTCTCTCCTTCTTTCCACTGTCTTTTTTCTCTCTTTCTCTACTGTTCTCTCTTTGGTTGTCTCTTGTCTTTTCTTCCTCTCTTCTACATTGCTAACTCTTTACCTCTCTCTCTCTCTCTCTCTCTGTCTCTCTCTCTCTCTCTCTCTCTCTGTCTGTGTTTTTCTCTCTCTGTCTTTCTCTCGTTCTCTCTCTCTCTCTCTATCTCTCTATCTCTTTCTCTGTAATTTCTTTCCATTCCTCTCATTCAGCTTTTTGAAATCATTGGAACTGGAATTGAAAAGTTGGGGATTTTCCCCGCGGACTCTTCACCCAGGAGTGGAGGGTATGTGTTCACAGCAAGGGTTGCTCTCAGCAGAACAGACCCCCGGAGGACCATCCCACCCCCAGAGGGGACACCACAGAGCATTCAATCCCTCCAGTTCACATAACAATCCTAACAAGCACTAACCAATTTCCAAGCACTAACGGTGCAAGATGGGAGTGCTGAGGACCATGGGGGGGTCTGCTGAGTGTGTGTGTGTGTGTGTGTGTGTTTCCTGCTCATTTTGCTCACTGTCAGTAACGCGAGAGGGTTATGTGATAAATGTGAATTTAACGAGCAGCTCAATAAATCACCTGCAAAACTGCATTACAGTGATTAACTTTATCTGTGTGTGTGTGTGTGTGTGTGTGTGTGTGTGTGTGTGTGTGTGTGTGTGTGTGTGAGCGATGAAAATGGCTCTGTTCGAAATGTTGTTTACTCATATTAGCAAACAGTGAGTCACACACACATACACACACACACGCACACACACACACAGAAATGCAATAAAGCCGGCACACAAAATCCCACCACCTACAGCTCATTAAAAAGCTGCAGTGTGTGTGTGTGTGTGTGTGTGTGTGTGTGTGTGTGTGTGTGTGTGTGTGTGTGTGTGTGTGTGTGTGTGTGTGTGTGTGTGTGAGCTTTAGCTGGATCACATTATTAGCCGTGCCATTCTGTGTGAATAGATCGATATGAATATTGAAGAAGAGTTTATGCTTCGTGATGTGCTTGTGCCAAATCTCATACACACACACACACACAGTCTTGGAGAAGTTCTTCCCATTAACCGTACGTTCACGCTGAGAACCGCGTTCGTTTCCCAGCAGCGAAGACACCAGAAATACCGTTGTACGTCTCACTCCAACAGGGACACATCATCAATAACCAGAGAGCCTTATTAGCCCTCTTCTCCTCCAATGGTGTTTGGAGGGAACTTCTGCCTGAGTTCCCACGGTCTTCCCACGGTCACGATGACTTCTACGTTCTGATTGGTTGCCACGGAAATTACAGCTGGTTATCATTAAGTTAAACGGACTTTAACTTCACTTTGATGTCCCACTGTAACATACTGATAAAAATATGCCTTGTGGGCATTAAAGGGCCCATAGGATCTCTTTTCTGGACCTCCCATCCTTCCACAATCCGAATCTTTTTTTCAGGGGGACTCAAGTGTCCTTGAATGGACATTAACAGCAGACGGAGGAGTAAAAGCAGGCTATTTTCTATGTTTCATTTTGTGATGTCACACAATCTTTTGTTGGATTTCATGGATACCTTCATCCAGCAGGTCACACTCACGTAGATGGGATTTAGATACATGCCGCTCTGAAAGTATTAACAGCGATTGTTTTTGCACTGAAGACATATGAAATAAAATATGTTTTAAAAAATGAGATATGTTTCCTGTTCTCAGGATCCAACGCCGCCCTGCTCTTCTCCCTGCTGGACTCAGCCGACGGCGTCTTCTCGGTGGACGAGCAGTCGGGCGTTTTGTTCCTGGAATCGTCTCTGGACCGGGAGCTCCAGTCCTCGTATGTCCTGCAAGCGCAGGTGTCGGACCGTGGCTCACCCCGCACACTCTCGTCAGTCTGCACTGTCTCTATCTCGGTGCTGGACATCAACCATGACCCACCGGTGTTCCAGCGGCGCGAGTACGCCGCCACCGTGCCTGAGGACGTTGCCGTGGGAACGCAGCTCCTGCGGGTGCAGGCGGTGAGCCGGGACGCTGAGACTGGCGAGCACATAACCTACAGCATCGTCAACGGCAACGAGAGGGGCACCTTCAGAGTGGACCCTCGCACTGGTCAGCACTTCCATCTTTCACTCCATCATCCCTCCGTTCTTTCTGTCCGCTGCACTGTGATTTAGCCATAATAAGAAGAAGAAATTCTCTCTCTCTCTCTCTCTCTCTCTCTCTCTCTCTCTGTCTCTGTCTCCGTAGGAGGTCTCTTTGTGATCGAGACGCTGGACTATGAATCTTCTCGTGAGTTTTATTTGACTCTGGAGGCGACAGACGGAGGGACGCCGGCTCTGAGTGACATGGCCACTGTCAACATCAACGTGACGGACGTGAACGACAACAGTCCGCGATTTGGCCAAGACATTTACACCGCCGTTGTCAGCGAGGACACCGACCTGGGGAAGACCATACTGACCGTGAGTGTGGACCAATGTACCCACAAGAACAAGCCTGACACACACAGCCATCATTCTAACCGCTGCCAGCTTCTGAGAAGCAAGTAAATAGTGTTAAAATTTTGTCTCCCGTCCATACCGTCCATGTATGGACATTAACAGCCAATCGTGTTCCCAAGACAAGAAAACCCTCCATGATCCGCTTCCCTTTTATTGGACTTTTGGACACTGCAGAGCCAAATAATGGAGAGAGAAAGGAAAACACACACACTGCTCAAGTAGTAAGAAAGTGGATCGGCTAAAGCAGGTGTGTGTGTGTGTGTGTGTGTGTGTGTGTGTGTGTGTGTGTGTGTGTGTGTGTGTGTGTGTGTGTGTGTGTGTGTGTGTTTGAAGGTCATGGCCGAGGACGCAGACGGACCCTCCAACAACCAGGTGCGCTACTCCATCATCGAGGGCAACCAAGGCAGTTCGTTCTCTATCGACCCGTTAAGAGGAGAGGTCAAGGTGGCCCGTCATCTGGACCGAGAGAAGGTTGGTCTTGTCCAGCAACCCTTGACCTCTGTACTGCTTTTTGGAAGACTAAACTTCTGAGCAGTTTAAAAAGGACAGATCTCTTTTAAATCTTTTTTAATTCAGTGTTAGGCAGCTTCAGATCACAGATCTCTGTAGCCAAGTGCAGGACATGGCTAGAATTTTAAAAAAGGATCAAAAAGATGTTGAACACCTGGATGTCTCAACTCTAGCAGCTAAGGCCTAAGGCCTTCATGGTTCAGAGAAGCACGGTTTTTTACATTTTGTCCTTTTCTCCAACCCACAGACATCTGGATACACTCTGACCGTGATGGCGTCCGATGGCGGGAGTCCGGCGCGCTCCAGCAGCGCCACCATCAACATCGACGTCTCCGACGTCAACGATAACCCGCCGGTCTTCTCCCAGAGCAACTACACCATCATCATACAGGTACAAGGACCCACACAGTACCAGGGCCTGAGTTCGTATCTGGGACCATTTGGTTGCTCTGAGGTACCCTTGAGCAAGGTACCGTCCCCATCACTGCTCCCCGGGCGCCAGACATGGTTGCTCCCTGCTGGATGGCGTGTGTGGGTTAAATACCGGCCTGTACAGAGCATAATGACTATTCACTTTAACTTTCACTTTGAATCAGTACTAAATAAACAAGAGCAATAGAGAACCTGAACTGGACGATTTTATGAATAGCAGTGGAAACATGTCCTCAAAGCTGTTCTTCTGCAGGAGAACCGTCCGGTGGGCACAAGCATCCTCCAACTAACCGTCTCTGACCGGGATGCCACCCACAACGGGCCTCCCTTCACCTTCAGCATCACCAGCGGCAATGAGGACAACATCTTCCACATCACTCCCCAGGGCGCTCTGGTCTCCACAGCAGCGCTGACCCGACAGAGCAGAGAGCACTACCTGCTGCAGACCTGGGTGAGGCTCATAGAAGTAGTGAGAGAGTCTCCCTCCACTCTCTCTTTCTCATCCCGCAGCGGACCTTTAAACAGCTGATTCATTCGGTTCCGTGTCGTTCTCCTGCTGGGCGCTGATACTGGTTTTTTGGGTTCTGCTGCGATCAGCGATGTCCGTTATATAATTATCTCAGCTGCTGCCACGTTGCCTGGCGGTCAGGGCATGAAAAGGAAAAATGGCTGGCTCCCTCTCCTGGCAAAAAAGAGGAATCTTCATTTTAATCGTTTAATATTCCCCAGTTACATCTAGACATGTTCAGTATCGAAAAATAACTAAATCAGCTACCATTTTTCTCCAAAATTAGAAAATGGCTTTTCTATTTAATTCTAAAAGTATTATTTATGTTAAATCTAGGGTGAAACATTTTATTCCTTTTATTCTGGATTTTTTTATAAAACGTGCTACCTAAGTGATACCTAAATTTGACTCTTTATTGATTAGTTTAGGAAGTGAATCACATGCGTTTTTCTCTGGCTCAGGTTTCTGACAGCGGCCGTCCCCCTCTGTCCTCCACTGTGTTCATAAGTGTCCGCCTTGTTGAGGAAAGCGTCCACCCCCCAGCCGTCCTCCCGCTGGATGTCTTTATCACCACGGCAACGGATGAATATCCAGGCGGTGTCCTGGGCAAGATCCACGCCACTGACCAGGACGTGTACGACACTCTCACCTACAGCCTGGCACCAGACTCCTCCTCCTCTGCAAGCTCCGCCCCACTCTTCTCCGTCTCCCCCGCAGACGGCAAGCTGGTGGCTCTCTCCGGCCTGGACGGCGGCCAGTACACGCTGAACGCCACGGTGACGGACGGCCGCTTTACCTCGGCCGCCCGGGTCAGCGTCCACGTGCGCCGAGCCGCTGCCCACACGCTGGAGAACTCCATCGGCGTCCGCTTCGCTGCCATCGCCCCGGAGGAGTTCATTGGCGACTACTGGAGGAACTTCCTGCGCGCCCTCCGCAACATCGCCGGCGTCAGGAGGGCCGACATCCAGCTGGTCAGCCTTCAACCCGCCGCTGACGCATCTGGGGACCTGGAGGTCCTGCTGGCCCTGGAGAAGTCGGGGAGTCCCTACCAGCCACAGGAAGTGGTGTACAGGAAGCTCAACTCTTCAGCCGGCGCCATCGAGGAGATGACGGGCGTTCGAATCGTCCGCGTAGCCAAAAAACTCTGCGCCGGACTGGACTGTCCACTCAGCTACTGCCAGGTGCTCACATTATACCATTATATTTCGCTGTTTACTCTTTAAAAGAATGGACATATTTATATTATGTCCATCTATCCATCCATTTTCTGCCGCTTGTCCAAAACGGGGTTGCGGGGGAGTGCTGGTGTCCAACCCAGCGCACACAGGGCGAGGACGAGGGACGCACCCTGGACAGGTCGCCAGCCCATCGCAGGGAGTTTATATTATGTGTCAATCAATAAACAATACTGATCAATTAACGGTATTGATCACACCCTAACGATACCCTTTTGCACCACCAGGAGACGATCACCTTGGAGATGGGGGTGGCATCCACCTACAGCACGGCGAGGGTCAGCTTTGTGACGCCGCGACACATTCGCACCGCCAAGTGTCTCTGCCAGGGTACACACCTACCTCCACACTGTCCCTCTTTACATCACACACAGCTCCGCTTCAAATAACACCTGTGTGTGTGTGTGTGTGTGTATGTAGGTGCCGAGTGTTCAGTGTACAGCAAACTGTGTGTGGGCAGCCCGTGTCCTGAGGGGATGGACTGTGTGGAAGACCCCACAAACACCAAGTTCAGTTGTGTGTGCTCGGACGAGAAATCAGGACAGTGTTCAGGTATGATCACACACACACGCACATAGGAACGTTAGGGACGTGGACATTATATTGAAAGGGAGGAAACCACCTGAACATAAACTGTTCTAACATTGAACACAATTCGACTCTTAATTTTTAATGTCTGTTTTGAAAAAGATTTTATAAAATCTCCCGCCTACTAGACGTTTTATTCTGTGAAGCGAAGGGGTACCACATCACTGATATATTTATACCAACCTCCCATGAAAATTAGAGCCAAAGTGCAGAGTTTTATGCAATTCTGGCCAAAATTTCTCATTCATTGATCAATCCATCATTTTAAACCAAAGCCAAATGCTGCATTGCTTCATTTTAACAATATTTCCCCAAAATTCACAGGTTCTGATGAGAGGAGGTGAAAAAAAGAAACGCAAAATATGGGAACTGGGAGTCTGGATCAGACTTTGAAAAAATGTTAATTTTGTTGAAAATATTGGCGAAGAAAATCGTGATTGCTTCTTTCCCTCAAGTCGTTCAGCCCAACACTGTGGGGGGTTTCAATCCTGATGACGAAGTACCCCTTTCGTCCACATGGTGGTGCATTTTCTGCTTCAAACACAGAGTCCAGCTAATTATTAGCCAATAAACAACCTCTGGATGCTGGAAATGTGTGAGATGCTCTGAGACAATGTGTCTGTAACATCTCGTTTTATACCTTTAATTTTCCCTCTGCCCTCTCTCTCTCTTTCTCTCAGAAGGTCAGGCTCTGACGTTTAACGGGAACGGTTACGCCCGTTACAGACTGATGGAGAATGAGAATAAAGAGGAGATGAATCTTTCTCTTCGGCTCCGTACTTTCTCAGACCAGGCCACCATCATGTACGCCAAAGGCACAGACTACAGCATCCTGGAGGTGAACACACATGCACGCACGCACACACACACTCACACACACACACACACACATGCTGTAGGATAAACAGAATGTGAGTGGGTTTTTTTTCTCTGTTTCTCCCACATTCTGTCTGTCCTTTCCCAAAAAAGGAGTTCTTGAGAGTCTGTCTGTGTCAGTCCAGCGGAGATAAAGAAGGGAGAGAGTTTATTTCAGGGGTGGGAGTGACGGAGACAGAGCTTTCTCACCGAGAAAGAGAGAGAGAGAGAGAGAGAGAGAGAGAGAGAGAGAGTTATCTGTTATTATATCATCATTGCAGTGTTCAGACTAAAGCAGCACCCACACACTCCACTGTGCTTTATATAGCCTGTGAGAATGTTACACACACACACATTTTACATTGTACTTCCCATTCGGAATATTAAACACACTCTTCACTGGCTCTGGGAGAAGCCTGTAGGCTCCTTGTGTCCTTTCTAGTTTTTGCACTCAAACATCTGGCTAAACATCAGGATTAATTGCCCTCGCGCTGACCTCTGATCCGCAGATCGTGAACGGACGTCTTCAGTACAAGTTCGACTGCGGCAGCGGGCCCGGTGTGGTGTCCGTCCACAGCCCGCTGGTCAGCGACGGCGAGTGGCACTCCGTCTCGCTGGAGGTGGACGGGAACTATGCCCGGCTGGTTCTGGACAGGGTGCACGGCGCCTCAGGTAAAGCCCCCGGGAACCTGCGCACCCTCAACCTGGACTCCAGCGTGTTCTTCGGTGGCCGCGGCGGCTGGTCGGCAGGCGGGGCCGGCGGGAGAATGGGGCGGAGCCTGGCGGTGAGCGGTGGACTGCGCGGCTGCCTGGAGGCCATCGTGCTGAATGGGCGGGAGCTGCCTCTGAGGCAGCAGCCTCGAGGAAGCCATGGCGTTCTGGAGGAGCTGGTGGAGGCCACCTCCGGCTGCAGCCTCACTCCTCCTGCACCTGCCTGCACCAGCAACCCCTGCGGCAACGGCGGGACCTGCAGCGAACTGCCCAACAGAGGTGAGAGAGAGAGAGAGAGAGAGAGAGAGAGAGAGGTTGATGATGTATGATTTTATTATTATGTCTCTGTTTCTGTCTGTAGGTTATTTCTGTAAGTGCACTCCTCTGTTTGCGGGGACTCACTGTGAGGTCAGTATCAGTCCCTGCTCTTCCAATCCCTGCTTGTATGGAGGGACCTGCATCACCCGTGGAGATGACTTCTACTGTCAGTGCAGAGGACAGTACTCCGGCCAGCGGTAATAAAACACACACTTAAAAAAAGAAATTCAGTTTTCTTCTTTCAGCCGCTCCCATTGAGGGGTCATCACAGATCATCCTTCTCCATTTCTTCCCGTCCTCTTCCTCTTTCACACCTGCATGTCTCTCACCACATCCACAATCCTCCTCTTTGTCCTTCCTCTTCTCTTTCCTGGAATCTCCATCTTTAACATCCTTCTCCTGATATACTCCTCGTCTCTCCTCTGGACATGTCCAAACCACCACAGTCTCACTTCTGTCTCCATATAGCAAAGTTTTCAGTCCTTTAAACTGTGATTGTATTACAGTCACACACTGAGTGTGTTGAGGAGTGTTGTCCTTTAGATGGGAGGATTTTATGGTTGTTTTTAATGAAATAGGATGCAAAGTTTGTCCAAACTGCCAACAGGGAGAATGTGTTCATCAGAGGCTGGATTGATTGTAAAAATGAAGTGTGTGTGTGTGTGTGTGTGTGTGTGTGTGTGTGTGTGTGTGTAGGTGTCAGCTGGGCCCCTACTGCACAGAGAACCCCTGTAAGAACAGCGGCAGGTGCATCGACAGCCTGGACGGCCCAGTGTGTGAGTGCGAGCCAGGTTTCCAAGGAGACAGGTATGAGGACGGGATCAGTGCCTGAAAACACAGAAGACTTCACCCATTTTTGTGTGTGTGCGTGTGCATGTGTGTGTGTGTTAGCCTTGTGTTTACACTCACTACATTAAAAATAACTAACTACAAAAAAATGAATATGATAATAAAATGAAAAACCTAATTTAAAAAAAAGGTATTAACACCTTTGTGAAGGTGTCCATCTGAGAGGACGTGTGTCTTGCACCCATGTGTCCAGGTGTCTGAGCGATGTGGATGAGTGTGTGAAGAACCCATGCACAAATGGAGGTCAGTGCCACAACACGTATGGCTCATTCAGCTGCAACTGCTCACTGGGCTTCCGGGGACGGCAGTGCGAGCTTCATGCCGAAATCCGCAACGACTTAGTCTCCACGTCCTGGAACATCGGGCTGGAGGAGGTGATTGGCATTGGTGTCTTTGTGGCCAGCATCTTCCTCCTGGTGCTGCTGTTCGTGCTCATCCGGAAGCGGGTGTGCCGCCGTTCCAAGTCTGAACTGTGCCCGGACGACGACGACGACGACAGGAAGCGTTCCGGCGCCGCCCCGGGACCGCAGTCCTTTCTCCACCGGCCGTACTTCGACCCTAAACTCAGCAAGAACATCTACTCGGACGTGCCGCCACAGGTGCCCGTGAGGCCCATCTCCTACACCCCCAGCATCCCCAGCGATTCCCGCAACAACCTCGACCGCAACTCCTTTGAGGGCTCCGCCATCCCTGAGCACCCAGAGTTCAGCACCTTTAACCCGGACTCCATGCACGGGCACCGTAAGACCGTGGCCGTGTGCAGCGTCGCTCCCAACCTACCCCCGCCGCCACCCTCCAACTCGGTCTCAGACAGCGACTCCATCCAGAAGCCCAGCTGGGATTACGACTATGACGGTACAGGAAAAGTGAAAGTGACTGTGTCACGTAATGAACTACAACGAAATCCTCTGTATTTAACGCTGACACACTGTCCATCAGGGGAAGCTGTTTCCAGCACCCGGGGAGCAGTGATGGGGACAGTGCCTTGATCAAGGGAACCTCAAGGCAACTCCGGCCTAGTTCTTACTCACTAGTCCACAGTAGCTCAATATATTTACACTATTTTACATTAAATGGACCAACATTATAGGCCAAGGTGTGAGGTACCCTTGATCAAGGTGCCATGCCCATCACTGCTCCCGGGTGCTGGATACGGCTGCCCACTGCTGGATGGTGTGTGTGGGTTGCATTTGCTTGTGGATCACCGTGTGCTGTGAGATACAATTCCGAATAGTCACTTTCATTTCACCTTGATGTTGGTTTAGTGTTTCTTACATAAATAAAGAATTAAAAGCTCCAGCAAACCAGATGTTCTGTCCCACAGACATCCCTAACCATCTTCTTGTCTCTCTCTCATAAACGCACAGCTAAAGTAGTAGATCTGGACCCGTGTCTCGGTAAAAAGGCGGTGGAGGACAGTGCTTGTCACCCCTACAACACCAGGGGGAGCATGTCTGAGGTCCAGTCCCTCAGCTCCTTCCAGTCCGAATCCTGTGACGATAATGGTACGTATCCACCCACACTCAACACCAGGAACACCTGGGACAATCCATAGCCCAGCCTTTATGTCCAGCCTGCATGATGTATCTCAGCGTCTCACAAAGTGTGGTGCACACCACCTCTGTGCCTCTAGGGGGTGCAGGAGCAAAACTATAAAGTTTAAAAAAAGAAAATTTTAATCATAACTTTACTAGAGGCCATTGAGAAAGACCTGAGGTTTAAAGCATCTGCAGAAGACGTTGATGTCTTGTTCACATTGGCATGTCCCACTTATCTTAGTGGGACTGCTAGTAGCACTGAAGATTATTCACCTGCAACTGTAGAGACACTCTGTCCTCATTGGACAAGCAGTCAAGTTGGTTTTATATTGGATCTTCACTGGGTTTAAATGGCAAAATCTTCCAGGATATGTCAGGAATTACTATCAGTAATTCAGATTGGGCTCAGATTGTCCAGTAAAGGAAGGAGAGTGTTTCATTAGCTTCGAGTTGACATGCAGGACTAAATAACAAAAACAACACAAAGGTCCTTCCTGCTGGCACAAAACTACAAGTGCGTCTGTGGAAGTAGGACGATAACCTAATTTTCAATGCTAGCAAGAGCTTTACGATGTTTCGATGTTTCCGCTGTGACTGATATCAATGCTTGCGCTGCATTTTATTCAGTAACTGTATTTCAGCACATACTAACCCTCTCTCTTCTCTTTCTCTCTTTTTTCGCCCTGGGGTATTTTGTGGTTTTCTTTATGGTTACTGTGTTATTTTTCTCTCCCCCTTCTTTCACTCGCTGCCCTGGGACGCTTAGCTCCCATTTGGATCAAACCCCACCAAAGACACAGAGCAAGGTTTTAGCCACCTGCTCGTAAGTCAACACCACCTCGTGGAGAAAGAAGGAAGGAAAGAATGGAGGGCCTCCTCCAAGGCCTTTGCGAGATTCTCAATGCATAAAAAAAAGAAAACCACCTTTTCTGTTCATTTTTTCAATGCTTGATCCTTGTTGGCTCCTGCCAACAAACGAATTATCCAAGCATTTTCTTTGTGCAAATTCAGACTCATGCTCGTTCTCTTCTGCATGTTTTCTTTCATTCATGCACAGTCAAAGCTGCCTATGGACGGACGGAGAACCCAGACGGGAACATTAAACGAGGGTACAGGATGTCCATCCTGTGTGCAAAAGAACCTTTTACCATCTAAGCAATTCTTTTTTTTTGACCCTCATCTTTAATTCATCTCAAAACTGACCCGTCCTAAAGAAACTCAACTGACACACCAGTGCTGCTCCTATAAATGTGTTCATAGCTACTTCATAGCTTCATAGCTACTGGCACTCCGTTGGAAAGAACTTTAGGAAAGAATGATCATAGTTACGACAGAACAAACAAAAAGTGACTGAAAATTAAGTGAAAACTTACTTTACAAGTAAATCAGAAGTAAAAACTTATTTTAAAAGCAAAACCTATATAAAAATTAGGTTAAACTTTCAACTTTGTTCATCTTTGTCCAGCCTCCAAGCTGTAGCTGTGAATTGCATAATTGTAGGACATTTCTGATACATTGACAAACTGGTGTACATTTAAAGAGTCTTAACATCTGTCTTCAAGTCATTAATGGAGTCCCTCAAAACCAAAGCCCCAACCATGTTTTCCACAGCGTCCAGCTCCACTGCTTCTTTTTCTCTTCTTTACTCTCTTTCCTTTTCTTTCTTTTATCCTTGAGAATTCTCTCGATCCTTCCTTCAATTTCCACCGTACCATCATGGGCCATGAGCCTCTCCTCAGTGTCATTCTCGATGTGTGTCTTCCCATCATGAGCCCAAAAAAAAGTCCACCCTCTACCACTACTCCACCATAAAAGAAAGTTCCAAACAGATTACAGATTAGGGTCCAAAAAGTCCTGAAAAAGACCACAGGACAGAAAAGGCGTGTGTTTCTTTAGGTTTGGACTGAAGCTACAAGGCTGAGAAGCTTGCACCAAACCTTGGGGTTGCAGAGATTATCCTGGACAGAACTCCATAAAAAGTTTCCTAGAATGCAAGGACTTTTTATAAAAGCATTTTTTTTTTTTTTTTGAGATTACATTGATCCTACGTGGAACTGCTCTGAAAATGAGAAACAAAAAGTTTGTCCAGCAGGAAGCCTGGAGAGCTGTCCCTCAACTTTACATTAAAAAGTCTGGAGCGAAATATGAAACGAGCGACTTTTGCACAGTTCTGTACATGGTCTAGAAAAGGACATCACCGTAACAGTAGGACATCCTCTTGATCCTATCGTTTAGTCTTGATTCAGCCATGTTGCTTCAGAAAACTAAAGAAAGTGCCAAATTGTGGCCTTGCAGGACTTAAGATGAAATACGTTTCACGTCAACGGAAAACGGTAATCCTTGTGCACCATCTGTCCTCTAAAGTCAAACCTGTCCCCAAGATTCCAATAACTGTTGTGGTCATGCAGGGCTGCTTTCCCCATCAACTATTAAAGCCTTCAGAAGAACATCTTTCTCTGACCATCAACCTCTCTGGTGCACTAACCTGGTGATGGTCAATGAAGAATGTATAACTTCACAACCACCAAAAATCTGACATTTAGACCAGAACCATCCCAAAACTGGATCCCTCATGGGACCCGTTTACTCGTTTAAAAACGGCTGTTCAGAAAGTCCTTGTTTGGTCCCAGACCGATCATGGGGAAACCAGTCCCGTCACTTTGACATCCTGTCCCTTTTAAAACCCTGTGGTTCTTGCTTCAGAGTTTTGCACACTAACGTTAGCTCTCTCTCATCTGCCCCTCCATCCTAAAGCCTCCCTAGTGACGGTGATCCACCTGGTCAGCTCCCCGGCTGGCCCGGTGGAGACACAAGGTACCGTTTTATTGTCTCATCACCTCCTCGAGTAGCTGCTCCAGTGTCTGTGCTCTGATCTGTGTGGTGTTGCCTGTTACGTGTCAGCTGGGAGATTTACGAGACCACATTAATGCCATTTCTTAAGGCGGACTTGAAAATAGGCCATGCTACCAATCAGAGTTTGGATACATCGGATGGATCGTCGAGAACATCAAGTGTATCTTGTTTCATGATGAAAACATGAAAAAATAGCCATAGTTCAAGGTTTGGCCGCATGTGTAAATGTCCAATTTGAAAAAAAAATATATATATATTCCTTCTTTAATGTAGCTTCTAGCAAGGTTCAATGAATGAACTTCAATGAAGCGCCAAAAGCTCCATTAATTTTTTCCAAAATGTTATCTCTCTTCACCCTCAGTCTTGTGGAACACTAAAACTGGAAGAAGGTTTTGCAAATGGCATAAATGTTTTCTAGAAGTGTTCTTTCTTTCTTTCTTTCTTTCTCTTACTCTCATTCTCTGGACATAGAAAACTGACCTTTTTCTTTCTCGTTTCTCTGCTCTTCGATCTAAAGAGTCCTTCTCGCCTCATGAGCTCAAGAACCCAAGAGGTGAAATTTGATTTGTGTGTTTTTGCCTGAAGCCCTGTGGTTTTTCCCTCTGTTTTAACCCAACCCTGCATGAATGCAGTGCTGTGACAAAGAATACCAAAACACTTCAGCATGCCTAAATTATATTTACGGTAGATAATTAAGAATTAATGCTCCCACAAACATCAACATGGCAACAACCTTAAGAAAAGGAGATTATTCCAACTGGCTCCTTCTAGCTCTACTCTCTCATCTTCCTCGTTGATACAACCTGCATTTTTGAGTGTTCTCCAATGTTTTCCAATGTTTTTGAAAGAAACAAAGTGTCTTTTCTGAAATATCGGCAGTTACTAGCTTTAAAATACCAGAAGCTTTAGCAGCTTTAAAATACCAGAAAACAGAAAACTCATGTGGGAGCATTTTGCCTTTAGGAACATTGAAGACATTTGAGAATGGTGAAAATTCCAAATTAAATTTTCAGCCTTAAAAACTGCACATCAGTGCTCTCTAATGGTTTCCAGGTATGTTTTTCGTCTTTCTTTTTCTTTTAAATGACCTTATTTTTTGCCACAGCACTCAAAAAAATGTCCAAACTGAAAACAAAACAACAGAAAAAGTGTCTGGTAATGCCTTCCTACTCCTCCCATAAGAATATTCACTCCATAAATGTAATATTGTTTTTTAATATAATGAAGTGTTTTTTTTTTAACTAGAGTTAACCCTGAAAAGGTACTAACAAAACCATTCGGTTTGTATTTTGAGTGATTTTTGTTCGTGTTTTTTGCATGCTGTTCATTCATTTGTTGTGGTTTGTTGGTTTAATTTCAGTTCCCCAAGAAAGTGTTTGGTTAAAAATATGAAGATTTGGGGAATTTTAGCCTAATTTCAGATTTTATTAACTAACTGAAATGTGTTTGTGCCACCAAAGTTTCACTTTAAAGGAATTTTCCAGCATTTTTCTTCCTAATCTAAATCTGCATTTTGTGTCCAATACTCAGTTACCATGATCATTAAAAACATGACTCTAAAATCAGAAAAAGCTAGGAGTCAAAAACCAAAAGTACAGTTTCTGAGAGTAAACATCTACGCAGAAATATTTTAGTGAATAATTCTCAAAAATTGCTGGGAAAAAAAAATAATTTCCTGGGAAGAAAGACAGTAGTTTTAGCATATTAAGTGGAATTTTAATGTATATTTTATGCCATTTTGAAAATGTGCTAATTTAAATCTTTGTTACATGGCTTAAAATAAAACAGTTTTAAAGTTTTATAAATTTGAATTAAGAGTGAGATCAAGATTGTAGAAAATATTAAGCAGGGAGAGTTGGGCTGAAATTTACGTCAATTTACGTTTCTAACTACAAAATTTCTGTATTTTCAAATGTAAGATTTGAAGATCTGAACCTTTTGGCTTCTGTTAAAAGTTTTAAAAACCCAACAATCCAGATGTGGCAGAATAATAGCTGGAATGTTCCTTCAGTGTCTCCGAGACGTTGACGTCTCTTATTGCTGTCCTGCAGGATATCACTGGGACACATCTGATTGGATGCCAAGCGTTCAGCTTCCTGGAATCCAGGAGTTCCCTCAGTACGAGGTTGTGGAGGCTCCGCCCACTCTGTACAACGACCCCGCCTTGCTGGACACGGACTACTACCCCGGCGGATATGACATCGAGAGCGATTTCCCACCGCCGCCCGATGACTTTCCGACGCACGACGACCTGCCCCCGCCGCCACCCGTGCCGGAGTATGGCTATGACACGCTCCAGACACCCAGCAGCCGGGCGCTCGGTGCCGCCCCCTCCAGCCCCGGGGGACTGTCGGTGCGCCAGCGGCCGCCTCTGCCACAGCTTTACACCCTCAGCCCTTACCTCCCTCACCACCATTACCCCTCTGACCCGGAGCCCCAGAGCGACCACACCAACACCGACTCGGGATCCAGGCAGTGCTACCCGCTGGGCTACAGGCGGGATCTGGACGCCCCAGCAGCGGATAACATGTCCTTGTCTCTGTACACGTCCACAGCCTCGTGCTCAGACATGTCTGCCTGCTGCGAGGAGTCAGAGGCGCTGATGAGTGACTACGACAGCGGAGGAGAGGACGGAGGGACGCAGTTTCAGAGGCTCATCATACCTTCGCTGGATTCACCACAACAACAACAACAACATACAGAAGTCTGACACTGGATCCAAAAAGAGAAAATAAAAGTGCCTGAAAATAAAATCTTATGCAGGAGACTCTTGTCTTTCACACACACACACACACACACAGACACACACACACACACCGTACCCATCATTGTGCTCATTCTTACAGAAATACAAGTGAAAGTGAAAGTGACTGTTTTTGTCATTGCAAGGTCACAGCACACAGTGAACCACAACAGAATTGGACCTCTGCATTTAACCCATGCAAACACCGATACAAGGTCCGCGAGATATGTTTCTACGCATACATGAAGAGTTCCTCTTGATGTCTTGAGGTCTTTGGACACGACCGTTCATTCCACTAGCAGTGGTGAGACGAGGGGACACTCATGTGAGTTCACTATGCCGGTACTGTTATAATACATACACACAATGTCAGAAATAAAACCACGTTCCAGATGTTAAATCTTCATTCTCATGGAAAACTGAAAAGCAAGAAACACGTCTGTAAAGATAAAGAAACCATACAAGCTGGTTTTTTTTTTCCCACTGATATTACAAACCCCCTCATTCGTTTGTAATGCAAATGGTACTGTACAGTTTTGATTTCAAAAGATTTAATAGCTTGTTTTGTAGATACGATTTTTATTTTCCAAAAATACAGAGAGAAAAAGAAAATGAACAAGAGGAGTGTCATCGGCTTTACTGTATTTTTCTTTACAACAAAAATTTGAAAAATCTGTGAGAAAAACAGCACAACCATCTCCTCGCACCGCCAGGAGGCGGATGATTCCTGGGCATCTGCATTTTTCGTGCTGTTTTTTCCATTTCTTCTTTTTTTTGTGGTTTGTTTGTAAATTGCAACTTTGAAACCTCTTTATTTTTCCACCATTAAAAGAAAATGGGACCCAGTATATTTATATTGTGAGGTGAAGCGTGGATGCGGTTGATCTTAGTTTTTTTTTTTTAGGCGTCTGCTCGTGTGTGAGCGATGTTCTGGTCTTGTTTATGATTTGTTTTTGTTTTTTTAATACTGCCACTAGCTTAACCGCTTTACTACTGGCAATAAATTATTCTTTAAAATACCAGCGTCGATGTGTGATTTTATTCTGGGATTAAACATGATGTTAGAAATGTTTAATCCACTTAATTTTCTAAGATTTTCAGGATTCATTTAGTCGGACGTGGTCTGTAATCAATCAGATTATTTGGCTTCTCAAAGTCTTGGTGGGTTTGTGTAATTTGGACCCAGTATGGTCATGTGGCACCATGTTCTCTAAAGACATGCAAATAAGACTTCATTACATTTCCCAGGGTTGATAAATGTCACAGTTTGGAAATCCCCCAGATACATTTATCAAAATCCAGAAACACTTGCACCTTTCTGAGCCACTTTTCTTGAGTAGGTTGGCAGATTGCTGGAGTCCATCCCAGCTCTCACAGGGCAAAAAGCCCTGCGTCCATCGCAGGGCAGACACAGACACACACAAATGGGACAATTGGGCATCTCCATTACACTTCAGTTGAAAGTGAAAAAAGTGAAAGTGACAACCCTTGTCATTGCGAGGTCACGGCACAGCACACATGAACCACAACGAAATTGGACCTCTGCATTTAACCCATACACACACGTGCAGCAGTGGGCAGCTATTGAAAGCGCCTGGGGAGCAGTGATGGGGACGGTACCTTGCTCAAGGGTACCTCAGGGCAACCCACTAGGGTGGGAATCGAACCCACAATCTTCCGATGCAGGGCCAACTCCCTAACCACTAGGCCACCGCTGCCCCAGTTGCATGTCTTTGGATGGTGGGAGGAAACACAGAGTCACGAAAAGAACATGCCCATTCACACTTAAAGGACCTGGACCGTCCCACCTGGGAATCAACCCCAGGACCTTCTTGCTGAGAGACAACAGCACTACATACTGTGCCAACGTGTTGCCCAAAACCACAACCCTGATAAACGAGTGACTTTGGTCTGTTTGATGAGTTTGATGAAACAAAGAGTCTCAACAATGCAACAAACACTGTCCTCCATTGGTCCAGTCCCACAAGAACAGCAGTCTCACATTGTCCACATTATTCCAGAGGAACGATGAGTAGATCAGGAGAAGGATGTTGAGGACAGAGCTGCCAGCTAAAGGTTGACTGAGTGAATGCAGGAGGAAATGAAGACTTCAGGTCCTCAGCAGAGACACATGGTGCTCCAAAGAGCTTAAAGACTGCATGAGCTGAGGGACATAGTTTCTGGAGGTTACCCTGAGTTACTTTTGAGCAAGGAACCATCCCCATCACTGCTCCCCTGTTGCTGGATATGGCTACCACGACACAATCACTTTTACTTACATTTGTACCAATTATGATTAATTTTGCTAAAAATTGTTGCTGCCTTCAAATAGAAATTCATCAAAAGGACAAAACCTGGGAGGCTATCCTGCTCACTTTCCCCCAGTTTGGTATCTGCTCAAACCTTCTGGATTGGTCTACATTGTGGTGCCCATGGCTGCTATTTCTCCCAGCCACCAGCAGAGGGTAGCAAAACCTCTTTACAACGTTTCCATTTTGTACACGCGTACGTTTTATAAATTGAAAGCTGGTGCATATTGGCGCAAATGCTTCAAGTCATCAAGTGTGTATGTGTGTTTCTCTCATTCATTTTCTGAGCCTCATTTTCTTGTCCTCATTAGGGGGATCTATCAAAGCTTTCTCAGGGAGAAAAGTGGATATATAGATACAAAAACAGTCCTGGGTTTTTCTTTTAAAAAGTTGGCTAGAAAAGGCTTGTAAATAATGTCCCATGCTAAAATTAGCAGTTTTTTTAACATTTTTCACAGTGCCACACAAATCCAGATTGAATATGGAAAAATGAAGAGATGAAGGAGAGCAAGTGGCCTGAAGATGAGGGATGATGTTGGGATTAAAGCGTTTCATTGTGGAGAATCAATAATTAACCAAAAAAAGAAATACAATGTGAGATAAAACAAAAATATTAAATGATTAAGAGCCTCTAATCAGATAAATGTGCTCAGATTACACCAATTTCTCCAAATCAGCCAAATCATGTCATGATGAGCGTGAGATGATTTTAAAGCACTGAGAAATCTGTGAGTATCTCCGCAGGAACCATTAACATCTCCAATTTAAAGCTGACTCTCTTGTGTTTAGAGTCCCAAAAGAGGACAAACAGGAAGAGGGCTTGAGGATAGAGGAACCACCTAAATTGGTTATGTCCATCAAAGGGCAGATAAACAAACTTTTACACACCTAGCAGGCAGCTTAACGTCTTCAGTCCACCTGGTTTCAGTGTCTTTGAACCATGGGAGACAACTGGATCTCCCATGGTGACAGGAAACCTCCACACAGGTAGGACCCAGACTGTCCTGACTGGGAAAGGACCCTCTTGCTGTGTGCTTACCATTGCACCACTGTCCACCCTGGACTGATCAGGATTTTGGGAATAATTTGGAAGGATAAGAAATTTTAGAAATGAAGACCTGAACTAGGTAAATACACTTTCTTTGCAGTGAAATCCATCCATCCTATGCTTTGGAGAGTGCCATACATTTAAAAGAATACAGCACAAGTTTATTAATTGATTTATTTGGGACAAGCGTTTAAATGATACAAGCAATGCAATAAGTATTTTACTTGCATAAAATGCAGGCAGTGAACAAGATTGTGAAAAAAAACTACATTTACAAATGCATCTTCGCAAGAAAAACCTCAAGTTGAAGAGCAGAAGTTCTGCTTGAACAGCACCGACACACAAAGTAACCTGTAATGTGAGTCAGAACCATCACTCAGCAAGGGAGCCATAAATGGAAGCCATCAATGAGTTAAAATGAAAAAACAAGCTTTATTCTACATTTCTGTGCCTTGATGCCTTCATTGAGGAGATGGAGGCCTACAGAGACCTAAAAAGTTCTGCCAAAATTCTGCAAAATAAAGTTATCCACATACCAAAATCATATTACTTGGGATCCATGCCTTGATTAATTACCCAACAAGTTTCTCATTTAGTGCTTAGAAACACAAAAACTGACAGCAGATTGCTTGTTGGTTGGGCACGGGTGGTTGTTCTGTTCTCATAGGCCTGGCAAGAAAGCAGTCAGTAAAACTCTGGCCTTGGGATAGAAATTCCCACAGAAAGGCAGAGAATAAACATGTGTTTATGTACCAGCCCTGTGATTACTGAGCAAAGAAAATGAAAATGTAGAAAGAGTTCCTAAATAATTACAGATCTGCATGCAGATGAAATGAAAGGGCTTAAAAAAGAAGGTCCTTCTCCAACTTGGGTCAAAATGTAAGGTCTATTGAAATACTTTTAAATGGATCTCATTGGTAGATTGTATTAATTTACACAGCTACTTGCTGTATCTCACCTTAAGGATCTGTAAATTATTCCTAGGAACGTCCTTAAAAGCAGGAAGCCGTAGACGTCTAGCAATCTTGATTTACGAATTAAGACGGCGGTCTTGAAAATTTGTCGCCAAAATCACATTTCAAGTTTGGAGTTTGAAGTCTCCTCCCAGGGCGCAGTGCGAGCCTTCTCGCTAGCAACATGCTTAGTTAGCATGAGTCGAACCTGGACCCCAGGGCTGACATCTAGACTAGACTCGTGCTCGTAGACGTCGTATTCCAAAGGACAACTTTCATCTGAACCTTTTTCAAAGTTTAGAACCCACTCATACTTCCTATACCCATGGTTATCATTTGATGAATTAGCATAGAATCCCACCCAAGAGTTGTCAACGACGGTTCTCCAGTTGGTGAAGGATTTCTTGATGTAGAGTCGAGCACAGGCATAGCCTTCTTTAGTATAAACCTGCAGGCTCATGTCGTACCCTTTCACCCTTGTTGGCAGGACACTGTTGGCGTCGTCGAATTCTGGGCCACTCCAGATGTTTTTATAGGACAAGGTGCTGAAGAAAAAATTGTTTGAGGCCTCTTTGCGTCTCACGAGACGTGCCTGAAGGCCAGGGTTTAACGGCACACTAGTGTCTATTGAGCCAAAGGTTCTTCTTTTCAGGGGATACTCTTTCAAAGGTTCCTGTTCGGTTCCATCTCTGTAAAGGCCTAAACTCACCTCCATCCTTGCGACATTCTCTGGTATTCCACTCCAGACAATCCTTGCATACCCGTTGGATGTGGATTTCACCTCTAGTTTAATTTTGGAGGGCCCATAGCACTGGCTGTCATCATCAACCCAGAAAGGGTAACAGTTAATGTCTGGATCGTTTGTTGAGCAGAAGAGAGTTGAAAGCCTTTGCTCAATGTTGTAGCCAGCCAGTGTCAGAAACCATGCGAGACCTGGTGTCTTGGGATATATCATCTCTGCTTTCAAAGCTTTTTGTTGGTAATCCAAGAATTCACACCTTCTAAATTCTTGTCTGGAATCATCGCCATCACATGCGATGCCCTTCCAAAGAGTCCGGATCTGGATCAAGAGATGAGTGCTAATCTCATAGGTGTTGACTGGGTCGAAGACAGTTCCTGGGCTGTTCTGGGTTAAGAACACTCTCTCTACCCTTTGTGGACTCTTGTTGTGGACTTTTATCAGCAGTCTGTCCATATTTTGGGCTTGGGACCCTTTGGAATTGTGGAAGTCTTGGGTTACATAAGACGGCAACATTCTAGCACGTACCTGACTTAAATCACCCAAAGAGTAATAACTTTCAGATTGAAAAGTTGGTCTTTGCCCAGTGTTTTGATCAGTCATCTCATTTCTGCAGCGACATAGTCCATAGTCACCTCGTCCTGGATCAAAGAGAAGCTGGATTGCCTTTTCATTGATTTCAACCATGTGGGCAAACCAGTACAGAAGCATGAGACCGTGGCGAGGAAATTCTTTGACGAAGTTTGCATTCCGCTTCAGATCCTTAACGTCCTTCAGGGTTTTGATGGCAGAGACACGTTCCAGGACCAGAGAACAGGTGAAGCAGAAAAGGAGTGCTACCTTCAACATCTTAGAACCTGAAAAGAAAGGAAAGGCAGATATTGACTTTTTATATAAAAGATATTAGATATTGATATTGAACATTTTATAGCGATTTGTGCTACAGAAGCTCTTCTGTGGGATCAAAGCAGATGGTGCACCTTGGGTGTGTACATAAATTCATCCCCTTTTGGTGGATACTAACCACTGCATACCAGGAACTCACTATAAGACCTGCAATTCTGGAGATGTTCTGATCTAGTTGTCTAGACATTTACTCCATTATAAAGGTCCTTTCCTTCTTTTCCTGCTTCCAAAGCAGCAAATTCAAGAATTTACTGCCTCATGCTGATGTCATCCAAGTCTCCTTACCCTGAATTACCGGAGGGTTTGTTGGGAAAGACTCCTGAGATTTGGTGAAGGATCATTTGTAATACAGGTTCTCCTAAACAAAAAGAACTAAAGCAGTTGTAGAGCAACACCCTGGTAAAATTCCCTGTATTCTTAAATCAGAAAAATGCCTTAAGAATCTTTTCAGTGGAGAAGAAGAAGCTTGAGTTTCTAAAAACAGACGCAGAACTACCAGTTGGACACAGGCGGATATAAACAGCAAACAGCTTGTTTCCTCTCGGGATTTCGGAGGCTTATACTCACCCACTGAACTCCCAACTTTGATTTCAGGGCTTCTCAGGAAATCTCATCTGTGGATTTGTTATCCAAAAGCAAAATGAAAAAGTATGCAAGTAGTAGGAGGTCTTATGTAAGGAGGTACTAGGAACTGACGTCACATTTTGTTACAAAAAAATAACTACTATTATAAAAATATATATATTTTTATCTATTTTTCCATGATTTAGAATATAAATGTCAAACTGGGTGAAACCTTTAGAATTTTGTATATTTCTTCATAAATGTCCTAAATCATTTTCAGATGTCCTAAAAGTTGTGACGTTTGAGAGAAACCTTAAAAAACACAAGAATAAAAATATTATTCTTGGCCATTTCTTTATTCAAGAAAATTGTTTATTACATATTTGTATGTGGCAAATGTATGTGAACGTTTGCTTCCTGTATCCTTTTTGGAGATGATGAGGGGTTTCCTGTTACTTCTACTTGTGTGCTGAAGGATGTTGTCTTGCCTCATGACTCACTTTCTCTTGAGATTCAATTCCTGGACAGATGTCCTCACCCTTTTTCCTATAGATTTCACCGATATAATTCATTGATCATTGTTCTATCGATGACGGCAAGACATCCTGACCAAGCAAACAGACCCAAAACATGATACTCCCACCACTATGTTTCACATGTAGTTTGAGGTATAAAATTTTTCTTCTCATAATAGACATTTACATTTCTTGAGGCCTCAAGTTTCTTAAAAGTTTTGAAAAGTAAAGTTTTTGGCTCTCGTTTTAAGCACCATCCTTGTACTTGACCGGGTTACGAGGATTGTTTTCTTGCTTTTTAAGCCACACAACCAACAAACAATAGAATAGAATAGAATAGAGTAATCTTTTATTATCCCACGAATGGGAAATTTGGGTGTTACAGGGCTCTTTATCAAGTAGACAGAAAGAATATAGAAAGATATATGTAAAGAAAATAAGAAAAATATAAAGAACAAGGAACATCCATACAAGAGCAATAAATGATCTATCTCTCTCTCTCTCTCTCTCTCTCTCTCTCTCTCTCTCTCTCTTTCTCTCTCTCTCTCTCTCTCTTTCTCTCTCTCTCTCTCTCTCTCTCTCTCTCTCTCTCTCTTCTCTATATATATATATATATATATATATATATATATATATATATATATATATATATATATACATATTTACATGACAAGAGAAATAAAGAAATAAAGAATATAAAGACAGGACAGATAAGGAAAGATGACCATATACATAGTAAATAGTAATAAATAAGTTATAAATAAAAAAATTATAAATAAACAAGTAAACAAATGTAAATGTAATAATAATAATAATAATATAATAATAATAATATTATTATTAATAATAATAATAAACAAATAATATTAAATATGTAATGTTATGTTGAATTGTGGAGGTAAGAATGACCTGCAGAGTTTGTTCCTTATTACACTGCGGGTGTAACAGTCTGCTGCTGAACGAGCTGCTCAGTGCTCGTACAGTCTCGTGTAGGGGGTGGGTGGGTGTTGTCCATGATGGATGTTAGTTTGGATAACATCCTCTCCTCCCCTACCTGCTCGATGGATTTGAGTGGGCAGTCCAGGACAGAGCTGGCCCTCTTGACCAGTTTATTTAGTTTCCCTCTGTCCCTCTCTGCGATTCTTCCACACCAGCAGACCACAACATAAAAAACAGCCGACGCTACCACAGTGTCCTAAAACGACCTCATGAGATTTCTGTTTACCCCAAAGGACCTCAGCCAACTTAGCAGGTGTAGACGACTCAGGCCCTTTTTGTACAGAGCATTGGAATTTGTGGACCAGTCCAGTTTATTGCTGATGTGGACACCCAGGTATTTGTACTCCTCCACTGTCTCAATACACAAACCCTGGATGTCCACCGGTGTAATGGGGGGTGACTTCCTATGGAAGTCAATCACCAGTTCCTTCGTCTTGCTGGCATTGATACACAGATGATTTTGTTCACACCATCTGACGAAGTCACTGATGACCCCCCTGTATTCCTGCTCATTCCCCTCCGACACACGACCAACAATAGAGGTGTCGTCCAAGAACTTCTGCAGGTGACAGGTGTCCGTGTTATATTTAAAGTCCGCTGTGTAAAGGGTGAAGAGGAAGGGGGCGAGGACTGTTCCTTGTGGGGCTCCGGTGCTGCAAACCACCACCTCAGACACACAGTCCTGGAGTCTCACATACTGGGGCCTATTGGTGAGACAGTCAATAATCCACGCAGTCATGTGATGGTCCAAACCCACTCCCTCCAGCTTTCCCCTCAGAACTGAAGGCTGGATTGTGCTGAAAGCAATAGAAAAGTCAAAGAACATGACTCTCACAGTGCTCTTGTCACTCTCCAGGTGAGTAAGGGCCCGATGCAGCAGGTAGATGACGGCATCATCCACCCCAATGTGCGGCTGGTAAGCAAACTGCAGCGGGTCTAGGTCCCTCCTGACCAGTGGGCGAAGGTGATGGAGGATGATCCTCTCCATAGCCTTCATCAGGTTAGAAGTGAGGGCAACGGGTCTGTAATGGTTTGGCTCCTTGGGGTGCGACGTCTTAGGGACTGGAACTAGGCACCAGATCTCCCACAGAATAGGGACACGCTCCAGGCTGGGGCTGAGGTTAAAGATGTAAGTGATAACCTCACAGAGTTGATCTGCACAGTCCCTCAACAAGCTGGATCTGATGCCATCCGGACCTGTGGCTTTCCTGTGCTTCATCTTCCTCAACTGACACCGCACCTGGTCAGTCGTGATGGAGAAGTTATTGTGTGGTGTGAGAGTGGGAGCCTCCTGATGAGTGGGAGAGCAGGAGGGGGCAGTAGAGTCCTCAGGGGAAAAGGGGGGGAGAGAAGGAGAAGATAAAAGGGGATATGCAGCTGATATCCCAAGAAAGAAGAAAGAAAGAAAACAATGAGAGGTGGCTCAGTACTGTTGTCCAATACTGTATTTTTGCCACATCATCCACTGTTTTATTTTGTATGAGTTACCTGTAGAGTTTCATTGTATTTCAAACTGCTAAAATAGGCAAGAGAACCACAGGTGGAATTTCAAGATACTTAAACCATTCTGGTAGGATTATCTTTTATTAAATTGCATTATTTGAGGTAAAAAGATGCAGAAAGTTCAAACATCCATTCATATTACAACCAAACATAGTAGAACAATATAATAGCATTATTAGAATTTTTTATGTTGATTCTTGAACATTTGGGAGCGGCCCAAAGAAGAAGAAGAAGATTAGGTTGAAACTTCTTGGGTTTAAGTTGAAGCTTATAGTTTGGGTTCAAAGCAGAATCCTGAAGTTTGGATTTTAGGTTGAAGCTTCTAGTTTGCGTTTCAAGTTGAATCTTTTGGGTCTTCTCTGAAAATCAGTCTAGTGTTGTTCTAGTTACATTTTATAATCAAGACTATGTTATATTTTAGCTAATTCTCTTTTCTTTTCTTGTGCTGTGCATAGGCAATATGCAAGGGTCAGATGCTGTAGATACCTTTTAGAAATGTATTCAGAGGAAATATTTCCAATCCAAGAGCTCTAAAGAACAGAATAATCTTATTAAAACAAAAGAAAATGTCTCATAGATGTTTCTAAAAAACTAAAAATAAAAACTGGTTTTATGCTCAATTTGGATGTAAAGGCCTTGTTTCTGAGGTAAAGGCCTTAAAACAGTACCTTTAGCTAAAGGTACTGCTATCTTACAATGGACTTTATGCAGTTTATATACAGGTTATGACTAAATCAGAAATAATGTTAATTAATAATCTCTCAGCATTAAAAGTGGTAATCAACCTATATGCAGACAGCGGTGACCATATATAGCAATTTTAGATTTACTCCATCAAAGTCCTGCAGGAATCAATCAAGCACTGATTAACCCATGTTGTCTCATTACTTTTTTGGTTCGAAGATCATGAGGAGTGCACTCCTTTGCTGTTTCTCTGTCTGGTCATGACCAGCATCACACCCATCAAGGTCCCTAGAAGACATGAAGTACCTGAGAGAACAAAATGAATTTGGCAAAGAATTCCTCCGACACTTTGCTGTTTCTCAGTCAGTTTGCCAGATGTGCTCAATTTGATAAAAATTATGTCATCAATTTTAATTTCAACCCCATTATATCTTCCACGAATATGGATCTAAGCAAAATGCAAGAAGGAAGAAATCTGCCTCAAAGGGATTTGCAAGGGTCACATGGAGTGGAATCCCAGAGCACATCCTAAAATGATGGTCTTTATGAGAGCCACAAGTTACTGGAGGCTTGATGGAGCTCTTGATGGAAGAAGCTATGGCTCCATAGAAACTATAAGGGCTCTAAATTCTGTGCCTTGAGGCAAAGCTCACCATTTACCACAACATAATCGGGGTAGGACCGGAGTTTAACAATATCAGTCGAGTTCTTCCCATCAATGTTCCAGCTTTAGTGCTCACCTGCTGCTCTATGCTATAAATGGCTATGTATCAGACTTTGCTAAGAAGACCTGCACAGATGAATGGGAAACTGGAATCTTCTCCAAAGTGTTTCTTTGTAGTGATCTAGATGAAAATGACACATACACAACATACCAATGGAGCACAAAGTTCGAGAAGATGGGTGATTTTTCTGAAGACCATGTCACCTTTGAGTAAATGTCCAATTGGTCCTGGAGTGCAGGTTAGATTATTGGAAGGTGAATAGACAGCTCAAATGACAAGGCATTCACTGAACCCTGGGAAGGATAATGCTTAATGCTTAAAAAGGGATATTTATAAAAATATATCAGATAAGGATATGTGTCATGTGTCATATGTGAGTGTTGACCAACTCAACTTAGACTTAAGACTCAAGACTTATATACAATGATGAACAACTTGGGTTAAAGGTAAAAAACAAGAAAAACAGATGAAATCAGAAAATATCTTTATTTTATATCTTCTCACTTGCAGCACCATCAGGTTTAGAAAATGTCCAGTAACAAAGCTTTCTTCATAGAGAAACCACTTTGGTGGACAAAGCAAAGCACTTTGTCCAGTAAATCCTGGGTTTTGAAGATCAATGGAATTAATGAAATGAAAGCCATGGAATGTCTGTTTTCCAGACCTGGAATCCAGATCTCAAGGACCTCTGTTCGCTTTCCTTTTTAACACAATAACTCCATTCAGTGCTTCCTTCAAACTGAAAGGTTCAGCATGTGGAACCTAACATATTCTAGATTTCCCCAGACTGTCCAGATTTTAGATGCTGTGTTTTTAAGTGCTGATGTGTCTTCTTTAACTGGATATTTCAGCTTCTGCATATCTGTATTAAAGTTGAAATAATACATTTCACTCCCTGCGATGGGCTGGCGACCTGTCCAGGGTGCGTCCCCCGTCCTTCGCCCTGTGTGCGCTGGGTTGGACTCCAGCACTCCCCCGCGACCCCGCTTGGGACAAGTGGCAGAAAATGGCTGATTGACTAATACATTTCACCTTCAAAATGGCAAAAATTGTTTCTTTTGCATTTTTTTGTTTTTGATGAGCGCAATCAGAGTGGTAGTAAAATGTGCAAAGTTTGGGACGCAACATGCAAAATGTGTAATAGATATAACCAATGTACGTGATTGTCTCAGTACAGCTTTTTAGAAATCTCTTATAAAAATAAGAAGGAATATGTAGAGGTCATGCCAGAGATTCCCTTTCAGACTCAGAAACACACAAATTTGTAACCCATATATATATAATCTGTGCGTGTGTGCACGTAATATGACTAAACAATTGATTAACACAGACAAAGCCACCATTTTACCCAATCGTACCAATTATATACCAGAAATATGGGACTGGAAATGAATAATAGGTTTCCATCCCTAAGTTTTTTTATATAAATCATTAGGCTCAGTTCATTAGACATACAAACCAAAAACAATAATCCTGTTACATCCATTTGTGTGATTTTTCTTCATAATTCTTTACGTTACTTTCCTACTAAAACTGACATACATCAATGACCTTGATTGGTTCCTCTTACACTGGTTTTATTGAAATCCTTTACTGTACTGATTTATAACGGATAGGCTGGGCTAAAGTGTTAGAGTGTTAGTAAAGCCTTGTGTTGATCTTATGTAGCCTTGAAAATGCTACCCTGCTGAACATCAAACTTTTAAAGATTTAATTATTTCACAAAGAATTACATTTTAGTGCACATTCATTCATTTGATTGCACTGTTGGGTTTCCTTTAGATATTCAGCTCTCGTTCTTCTCCCAAGGAACAGTGCGAGCTTTCACAGTTGCAGAATACCAGTTGAGAAGAATTCGAGAGCGGACAGTCTCTCGGGAATACAGGAAGCGCGCCTGGACTCCGGGACCAATGCTCACAGAGGACTCGTACTTATAGATGAGATAGTCCTCTGGGTTGTCTTTACTGCTGACCTTCTCAAATTTAGTGACCCACTGATATTTCTGGTAGTCGCTGTCCTCATCTTTGTCAGTGGTGTAGAATCCAACCCATGAGTTATAGAACTCATTTTTCCAATCTGTGAAGGACTTTTTAATGTACAAGCGAGCGCATGCATAACCTCCTTTGGTGTACAGTTGCAGGTTTGCGTTGTAGCCGCTAATTTCTGTAGGAATGACCCTGTTAGCAGAGTCAAACTGTGGACCTCTCCAGTGGACTGTGTAATGAATCCCGAAAAAACCACTTTCAGTTCCAAAATTGAAGGTAATCAGACGAGGCTGAAGTCCATGGTGTAGTGCCACGAAAGTTTTGGCAGATCCAGACGTTTTGTTCCCAAGAAGTTCAAAAGTCTCAAGAGAGTTCATCGTGTCACTTCCAAAGAGGACAATAACAACTCCCTGATCTATCATGTTCTTGGGAATACCTCTCCAAGTGAGCTTCACATATCCGTCTTCTGTGGATTTCACTTCAATCATCACCGGGCTGAGTCCTTCACAGAGCGTCTTGAGATGACCACCAGATTCTTCATGGATCGGCTCTTCTGCTGAGCACAGCCAGGTTTTTTGATGGACCTCATACCTGCCATCTATGTTGTATCCGGCCAGACTCAGAAGCCACCTAACATCTTGCTGTTCGAAAATGGTTTGAAGACGTTTATCTTTGGATTGCAGGTGGGTTATAAGGTCCTCCTTGGTGAGGGCTAGTCTGGGATCATCTTGCGGCACCTTAGTGGTGTTCAGAGCACCGAACAGATCTAGTAAAAGAGTTTGTAACATATTCAGAGGCTTCTGCAGAGCCTTAACTTGCCTCAGGAGCTTGGAACTGATCTCAAAGGTTTTGTTTTTATCAAAGTCATTCTCTGGATCACTGATCGCTGCTTGAGTGATGTACACTTTGTCCGCTCTGGTTGGTCTGCTCTTGTGTACCCGAATAACGATCCGATCCATGTCTCGATTGGGGTTCTCAAGGGAGTTGTAATAGTCATGGGTCACATAGGGAGGCAGCTTTGTACGAACAGCCTCGGAACTGAGGCTGCCCACGGAGTAGTATGCTCTGTCCGGCAAGTTGTCCAAGTCCAGAAAGCTTTTTCTATATATTTGGAAACCGTAGTCCTGCCTACCAGGTTGGAAATGAAGCAGGACATCTTCTGCTTGATCGAAGGAGACATGGCCAGCCAACCAGTTCAGCAGTAGAAGACCATGGCGAGGATATTCATGCCCAAATTCAACGCCTTTGAGATCTTCAATTTTATGCAGTGTCTCAATGGCAGACACACTGCCACTGATAAAAAGGAGGGAAATATAGCTGAGGAGCCTCCCCCACTCCATACTGAAGACTGTAGAACAAAACACAAAAATATTTTGTACTTTTATCCAGCTGTTTAAGAAAATCTGATGAAAATTGAGGTACTTCCTGCTCTTCCTAAATCTATAAATCATTTTATACAGTCAGTCAGTCAGTCATTTTCTGCTGCTTCTGCTGGAGTCCATCCCAGCTGACACAGGGCGAAGGACTGGGGACACACACTGGACAGGTCGTCAGCCCATCACAGGGAGGAGCGTGACGGGGATGGCACCTTGCTCAAGGGTACCTCAGGGCAACCTATAGGGAGGGGGTTCGAACCCCCGATCCTCCGATCATGCAACCCTAACCACTAGGCCACCGCTGCCCCTCATTTTATACATAGAAATAGAAGTCATACATTAAATGTAAGTCATTCAGATCTATCTTATGTGAAACTGTTAGTTCAAGGATCCAGTCCATTTTTTTTTATCCAAAACCACCAGCAATAATAAATGGGTATTCTATATGAAAACTTAATGATGAAATGGTGTTAAATTAAAAAAAAACATTTTCTCCAGGTGATTTTTCTTCACAATGCCTTGAACATGCTCATTTACCGTTAATATATTTTAACAACAATATACAACAACATAACAATATACATTATAGAGCAAAATCTCTTCAAAACTGGGTAATACCATTTTAAGAAATAATCTTTCTGTGGGAGATTTTAGAGCCATTAAAGTCTTCAGACATCTGGTTCCATTCACCACCACTGGGAACAACTCAGACTTCCAGAAATTGGTGTAACTGCTTTTAAATTTTAGTGTCAATTACAAACTTTCACACTGAGATCAGTTCAGCTCACTATTACTGCTGTACTTAATCTCATTGGAAATATTTAACCTTTAAAATGGCATTTTAACCTGAAACTTCGTATCTGTGCTTCCTTAAAGGCCGGCGTTTCAAAGAAGCTAAAAATGTGAAAATCACAGATTGTTGCTCTTTAAGAAATAAACCTATTTAAATTTAGCTACTTGTATTTTAGGTTTTATATATTTACATTTTACTGCTGAGTGAGTACAGCAAGTTATATGCATGCTATTTTTCATAATCTTACAAAGGTAATTAATAAAAATAAGAAATAAAATCAGCAATGAATGTTAAAAGTAGGATTCAAGTTCCAATATGTTGAGTAAAAAGGATAAAAAATAAGATCTAAAGCTTGTAAAAAGTTAATGAAATTCATGTTAAAGAATAAAAATAACTATATTCATTCAGTAATAATTAATTCATAATTAATTAGTAATTCTTTCATTGTAGAGACAGTGACTTTCTCTGAGGGTTAATATTTTGCTCTAAGCCTGGCCTTACCTGAAATCCACTGGGACTCATAAACATCTGCCATTTGGCAGTAAACCCTTTTATAGAAGGTGCATTAATATTTAACTTATTGCCCAATCTACTGTGTTCACTGCTCCCTTAATTCACATCCAGGAACCTGGCCAGTTTTAGTGACAATTATTTGAGGAAGAAAGTTCAGGTGGAAGAAAATCTGGCCTGACTTGGTCTCTGTAACACTGGAGTGGTGTGGGTAGGACATAATCGCTGAGCCAGGGATCTGTGACTGGACTTTATTAACAGAACTGAACATGACAAGGGACTAAACCACCAACGGTGCAACAGAGAACACCCGTGTCAATGACTGACACTCTGCTCGGACTCCTTGGGGCTTACATAGCCAGCCCCAGATGAAGCACACCTGTGTACTGATGACCCCAGGTGTGCTCAGTCAGAGCAGAGCGCCATCTGTCATGACAGTCTCCAGCAGGACTGGATTCAGTACGGGCATAACCTGGCAAACCTTTGTGAACATACAGTATAAATCATTTAAACAAAACATTGTTCCACATCAAATTTTGCCTTTAACTATTAGAATGGTCTGAATTATTTCCTAGAAAAACAATAACTGTAAACTAAAGGATACAAAAAAAGCAAAAGCCAGTCAGATTCATTCAAGATCAGGGGGGGCTTAGCCAGAGAGATGCTCATTGGTGATCGTATGTCTCCCCATCTATAATCAGCTGAGAGAAATGCAGAATATAAAAGTAAAAAATACAGGAATGTAATCAGATTATAAAGTAAAAACAATAGGAATGTACTGAGAGTATAAAGTAAAAAGTACAGGAATAAAGTAAAAAGTACAGGAATGCACTCAGAGTAAAAAGGACAGGAATGTACTGAGAGTATAAAGTAAAAAGTACAGGAATGTACTCAGAGTAAAAAGGACAGGAATGTACTGAGAGTATAAAGTAAAAAGTACAGGAATGTGCTCAGAGTAAAAAGGACAGGAATGTACTGAGAGTATAAAGTTAAAAGTACAGGAATGTTCTGAGAGTATAAAGTAAAAATTACAGGAATTTATTGAGAGTATAGAGTTAAAAGCACAGGAATGTACTGAGAGTATAAAGCGAGACATCTCCTCTGAAGGACTTTTGTAGCATCTGTTTGTGCTGAAAGTGAACTGAATCTCACTCCATATTAACAGAATTGAAAGACAATTAAAGCCTCAAACTTCAACTCCAATAAAAACAATCTACTGAAAATAATGAACGTTAACTTCACTGCTTCACTTTCATCCATGTCTCTACTAGTTCTCCCATCACAGAAATCACACTCAATTCAGTATTGTGTATTAGTGACCATCTGCCCATAGAATTTACCGTGGGAGTTGAATTTACTTCATGAATCTCCCTCAGCATTTTTCATCTTTCGTTTAAATGCTGATAGAAAAAAGGTGAAAAAATGGATTTAGTCGAAATAAAAAGGTTTCATACTGTTGGCTGTGATTCTATTGTAATACAACAATAGTAACAACCAGTGATCATAGGCACAGTAATTTGGGTGCCTTTGCATCAGCTGATTGTACAGGAATGATTACAATGTACAGTGAGAAAATAAAAGCAAATTGTTCCAAGCTTGTTTTTTTGTGACTCATCAGGGATTTCAATCACTTTAGAATTTTTTGCCTGGCCATATGAACCTGAACATCTGCTGCTCTGCTCTTCACAAGACTTCCTAACATTTTCTGTCTTTTGGAGGAGGAACATAACCTGCCTCCTTCAGAAACCTAAGCTCTAAATTAGGGGGACAAAACTCCTGAATTTGCCGCATGAGTTCTTCACTGATTTTGTAGGTGTTGTCTGGGTCATACATACTTCCACGCTTTTTGTCTTTAAATATATATTTATGCTGTGTAATATATATTTAATCTGCTCTTGATGGTTCGTCTTTTTGAACCCTGAGCACCACCCGGTCCATGTTACTCTCTAGAACTTTCTTACAGTAGTCCTGGATGACAAATTTAGGAAACTGCTTCTGCACATCTTCGGTGTTAATATTGCCCAAGGTATAATATGCATTGTTATGTGTGGAAAGATCAGGAAAGGTTTTCTCAACATTTCTGAAGTAATGAATGCCAAAGATTTTTTGAGTGGGATCGAAATTCAGCTGCAGGACTTGAAGCTTGAGACCTTGTCATGGGAATTGTTTACCAAAGTTTGTCTTTTCTTTCAGTTCCTTCAGGTTTTTTAGGCTCTGGAGGCTGGCCCAAAACACTGGCCAAAAGGAGCAAAAAAGTGACGCAAACAAGGAGCCTTTTTGCCCATCTTCAAGTCTGCAAAGAAAATACTTAATGTCAGCATTACTTGACATTCATACAATGATAAATGAAGGGAACAAACAGAGAGCCACTGACGGATCCATTCTGAGCCTCTATACTGACGGATCCATACAGAGCCATGCTTATTATATGGTTTGCCACCATATAATAAGGGTGCCATTAATTATGAGCATGGTTTAGAACAACTTTGGGCACTGCTTGAAAATTTGTGAACCGTCATGGAATGCATCTGGATCAATATGAACTAAAACATTAAGTATTCCTAAAAAGTCTTTAAAGATCATTTTTATTTGTTTTATTTGTTTGCTTAGCTTTATACAAATCAGCAAGTCCTTAAAGTAAATCAATCTAATTGAAAAACTGTGATGAAAAACATTTGGACTTTGATTTACCAAAAGAAAAAAATTCAATTTTACATGCCTGTGAGTGGCAAAAGTATGTAAACCTCTAGGATTAGCAGTTGGTTTGAAGGGGGAATTAGGTGCTTTTAATTAAAGTGAGTGGGGACCTGTTTTATTTGAAGAATAAAGAGTGCCAGTTGTCCTTTTCAATGGATCGAAATTTATCATTTGATGTTCCAGGTTCTCTTGTAAAGCTTTTGTTTTTAGGAGATACAGCAGTATTCCAAAATATCTATGTTTTTGGTTCTCATAGCGACAATACTTTTTTTTTAAAGTTTAGCTTTAAAGATGCTTAGCTATGTGCACATTTGCATATTCACATTTCACAACTGCAAAAAGGTTCACATTGGATGCATGCAATTGTGCCCAAAAAACAAATTGATTAAAGTAGCATGAATGCTTTCAAAAGACCTGAGCAGAAATAGAGTAATTTTCATTTAGACCCCTGGGTAACACCTTCTGGCGTCAGTTTACGTCAGTACCTCTAATCATTACTGATATTGTACGTTTTATCTGGGGCATAGCAACTCCAAAGAACTTTGTTTGAAAAATCCTGCATTTTATCCTGAACAGCGGCAGTACACACTGGATTTGGTAGCCCTGCTTTATCTAAAGAGTCTCTAACAATGACAAATTTGTGATGTATTCACTTCTGGATTTCCATCATACAATAAGTAAATACACATGTACACTTTTTAAATGTAACATTTTTTACAGTTTTTACATTATCTTTTAAAGGTAACTCGGCTGCTATTTTGAAGATAACATTACGATTCAGGTTAAATGCCAGGCCTTTGGTGGACTTCAGCCAGCTCAATGATTGGAGAGTTGCCATTTTCTGTGCAAATCCTGTTCCTCTGTCACATCGTTTTCTTGCACCTTCATTTGAGCTCTTTTTTGAACATTGCCTAAAATGTAAGCATGCACGGTTCACAATTCAAACTTCTTAGGGACATCCTGGAAATTTTGATACACATCTGGGGCAGTGGTGGCCTAGTTTTGAGGAACAATCAGAAGGTCATGGGTTCAAATCCCAGAACTGCCCCCTTCAGTGCTCCCCGGGTGCCCACTGCAACATGTGTGTGTGTGTGTGTCTTCAGGTCTCCATTCTTTCCATTCTCACTAATTTTCAGGTCTCCATTCTTTGGAAATTATCTCATTCAAATTTTGAACGTGTCACTGTGCTCATCACTGTATTACAGAGGTTTTTATTTTACTCCACAGCATGTAGAGGGGTGCAGTAGTGCAGTGGGTCACAGTGGGAAGGTCCTGGGTTTGATTCCCAAACGGGACGGTCCGGGTCCTTTCTGTGTGGATGCGTACTCCCTGTGTCTGTGTGGGAATCTGCTGAGCGCTCCAATTTCCTCCCAACATACAAAGATATGCAGGTGGATTGGAGACGCTAAATTATCCAACTAGGTGTGAGTTTATGTGTGTAAGTGTGTTTGTCTGTAAGTCTGCCCTGTGATTGGGACAAGTGGCTCAGAAAATGAGTGAGAGTGTGAGTGTACATTATCTAACCAGCATTGCATAGTATTTTATAATAGCAGAATAGTACTGGAAATATTTTACCTGGGTAAACAAAAAACACCACCAGTGCTGTTAGTCTACAGGGTGCTGATGGAAATTGTGCTACTGTTGGCCAAAGGAGAAGAAGAAGAAGAAGAAGAGGAGGAGGAGGAAGGCATGTCAAGAGGGAGAAGGAGAGAAGAAAGTGGAGGAGAGTGGAAGCGAGGGTAGGGACTTTGAATGCTGGCAGCATGACTGGTAAATTGGTAGATTTTGTGAAAATCTTTTTGTGGCTGTAATTCTTGGCTGCAGATAATACTTACTTTAAGAAGAGGGAGGAGCACAAGGAAGAGGATGCAGAGGACAGGAAGAAATGGAGACAGATGATCCGCTGTTGCGACCCCTAAACAGGAACAGCTGAAAGAAGAAGGAGCAGCAGGGAAGTTTCAAACCAAAAGTGTGAAAATGCTTAGTTGGCCCAGCACTTACCTTCACTGGAAACATGCAGGCCTACCAGTCACAGAGTGCTGTTTGCATAATAAAGTTATAAATAAATTGAGTCACATGAAATATTGCTTGGTTTAATAAGACTCTGAAACGATACTGACAGTTTACTATTCATGGGCGACAGAATTTGTTTTAATTTTTTTAAATACCAAAGGCCACAGTCCTGCCACACAAACTTGAAATGGACCAGGACGCCTGGCTTTAGAAGTGAAAGGTGATGGGATCCAGATGTATTATGTAAATAGTGTACTATAATGTCCTGCAGTATGAGAGTAGAAAAGAAAAACACACATCATAAAGCAATGTCTCTGGAACCAAACAATGTGTTCCAGGCATTTAAAGTCAGGTTCTTCTCATCACTGCTTGACTCGTCTTGTATGGAATAAATTTTATTATATTACATTATTATAATATAATATTAGCGATGAATGTAAATTAAACCACCCTTTCGTTTGAATTTCTTTAAATTTCAGTGTTTTAAATAATCAAGATAGATAGATAGATAGATAGATAGATATTCAATATAAATGTGCATACATTTTAAATTTCTCTTTCAATTCCATTGCTTAGGTTAGTTATAAAAGTTAATATTTTAAAGTCATCGCTGGTTAAAATCAATCCATGGACGTTCACTATTTTGTCATGGACTTTCTCTATGTTGCCAGTTTTTAAAACTATCTTCATTGATTTTGCTCTATTTCCAAAGTGCAAACCCCTTACTGGCTATTTGTTTATCTTTAACTGTCCTGTTTAGATAACCTGTTCAGATGTTCCCAGTCCAGACTAAGGACTGTCAAAATACACAACCTGTGACTTACAGTAAATGTGTTGCTGTGAATTTGTGATGTAGACAGGGCCAACTTCATTTCGCAGTACTCTGGCACGTAACCTTGGTGTTATTTTTGATTCAGATCTTTCATTTAATCCTCATGTTAATTCAATTGCGAAGACATGCTTCCTGCACCTTCGGAACATTGCCAAACTACGGCGTTTTCTGTCAATGGAAGACACGGCGAAAGTAGTACATGCATTTGTATACAGTAGATTAGATTACTGTAATGCCCTACTTTCTGGAAGCTCTCAGGATACATTAAGCACCCTACAGCGCATTCAGAACACAGCCACTAGGATTGTTAGCAGGAGCAGGAAGTACGACCACATAACTCCCATACTCTCCTCGCTTCACTGGCTTCCTGTTAGGTACATGGCTGACTTCAAGGTCCTCCTCTTAACCTACAAGGCACTTAAAGGTCTTGCCCCACTATACCTAACCGAACTGCTTAAATACACCTAATCGCCCACTTAGATCCCAGAATAAAGATCTCCTAGTTGTCCCTCCATAAATAAATGTATAGGAGCACGAGCTTTCAGTTACAGGGCCCCTAGATTGTGGAACAGCTTGCCTGCTTCTGTACGGGATGCCGATTCAGTCTCAGTCTTTAAATCACGGCTGAAGACTTACTTCTTTAGTTTATCTTACCCGCACCAATCACCATAGTGCACCATTACTAATGTCACTGGTGTTGCTGTACATGCCATCGCACTGTATTGTTTCATTTCTGTGTCTGTCACTACTGGATCCTGCTCATTACTGACCATCCCCATTCCATTTCTCTCCCCACATGTCCGGGGGGGCCCGCTGTGGTCATCACCTGAGTCCAATGCCGAACTACCATCTGGTCTGTGCGGTGTATCCGATGCACCAAGGGATCCTGGCGGCTCATCAGTAACTAGGGCCGCACCGACTTGCTGAGCCTGGGAAGCAGCTTGGGACTCTTTACTGATCCTCGAGTTTAAAACCAAACTAACTTTGTACTGCTAGTATTCCCAAGGGGGTTGGGTAGCCAGTTGACCTTGGACCCTCAGAGGTTTTTTTTCTTCACACAGTGGAGTTTTTGGTTCCTCTCCTCCGTAGTTGTCTAGCTTTAACTTCTATTACTGTAACCTGTCTACCATCTACCACCAATGTAAAGTGCCTTGGAGCAACTCTGTTGTAAAAGGCGCTATACAAGAATAAATTGAATTGAATTGAATTGAACTGAATCAGGAAAAAGCTAAATCATGTTATATATTTATATATATATATATATTTTATATATTATTATTCATGAAATCATGAAATCATTTATATATATATATATATATATATATATATATAAATATATAACAAATTCATAAATATCCATCCATCCATTATCTGCCACTTGTCCCAAACGAGGTCGCGGGGGAGTGCTGGTGTCCAACCCAGCGCACACAGGGCGAGGACGGGGGACGCACCCTGGACAGGTCGCCAGCCCATCGCAGGGAGGAGCGGGACGGGGACGGCACCCTGCTCAAGGGTACCTCAAGGCAACCTATTGGGAAGGGGTTCGAACCCCAGATTCTCCAATCACAGGGCCAGCGCCCTAACCACTAGGCCACCGCTGCCCCTTTTCATAAATATTCATCAATAAAAACAGCAAATATTTTCATTTTTTCATCAAATAATTTTTAATGCTTTGTAATAAAAAAATACTATAAATGCATTTATCACAAGAAATAAATGACAGTAAAAAAGATTAGATTTTTTTTTTTAAGTTCAGTAAGATGTAAGTTCAGTTTTTAGAATGTAAAAAAAAAACTAATGTAAAATTACTTTTTTGGCTCATTTTAACACAATAATAATAACTGAGAATGTGCTAAAATAGCCGTGCTGCAATGTCCACATAAGATGAGACGTGAAATGATTATAATTTTCATAAAATTGGATAAATTGGAGCTGTTATAGTCTGCTAAACTTCTCTTTGTTGGAGATTAGCTTCAAAACAGTGCTATAAACAGGTAACTTTACCAGATTAATGATACTTTCCAAATTGCAATGTGTGGAAGTGTGTGAGTTAGAAAATGATTTCTGATTTTCTTTTAGTTTTTCATAAGCCACTCCACTAAAGCACAGTATTATACAGTAATAATTCATGTCTAGATAATCGGTGTAAACGGTTACATGTGAAAACAGATCAAGATGATTTCCCACATACGCAAGAATTCTTTCAAAAAATTGTTAAAAATTTCTCAGAAAATCTGCAAATGATTCTTTCAGAGTCTCTGATTTTAACAGTGGTGATGAATTGAACCAGGGTTTACGATAAAACATGAACTTTGATCTCCCGTTCAAATCCAAGAGGAGAGCTGCTCTTCTGAGTGTTTATATGTAACACTGATAATGACAATATTGTAAATTATGGAATACATTTCCAAATTTTCCAGCAACTTTATGGTGTAACCTATTCTGGTAATCATTTCATACAATACCGTTTGTTGAGAAGACGTCTGGTTCCATCACAACCAGAGACAGAGTTGAAATTTCAAGTCAAATCCATCCAAATTTTTAATTCCCTAATCACTTTCATTACTTCTTAACCATTGCAAAATTGGTGAAATTTGTTTTCAAGAAACAAAAATCTCCATCACTATGCTCTACTAAAAAAATTGCTGAATTTACAAAATGGAGATTGCTCCTTCACCAACATATCTGGTTCAAACATGTTTCATATTTAGTGATCTAAAGGTTATCCTTTAGATATCCATAAAAATGGATCTAAAAATCAGATATTGGGTCACTATCCCGGTCTTCCCTCTGATACAGTCACAAAATGGGGTGGGCGGCTTTCCCCTTTACAAAACTGTCTAATAACGATGATTATGAACACTGTGACCGAGAGTAAAACCCAATTGTTCCAGAAAAAGCTCGTTTTGTGGAGCTCCTCAGCGATCTTAATAGTTTCAGAATCTTTTTCTTGCTTACATGAACCTTGATGGCTTTTGCTGTGCTCTTTACAAGATTTCATATTTCCAGTTCCACTGGTGACATAACCTGCCTGTTTCAAAAACTCATTAAGTCTTGGGTTCGGATCATTTTGATCACATTGTTGACTACTGCCATCCTTTTGATCATGTTGGTGAATACTGCCATCAGTTTGGTCATCAGGGAAGCAAAACTCATGAATTTCCCGCATGAGTTCTTCACTGATCTTGTACGTGTTCTCTTGGTCATACCCACTTCCTCTGTTCCTGTCTATAAAATGCTGTGTGATATATATTTCGTCTACTCTTGACGGATTGTCTTCTTGAACCCTGAACACCACTCTTTCCACGTTTCTCTCTGGACTCCTCGAGTTGCAGTAGTCCTGTGTGATGAAGTCAGGAAACTGGTTCTGCACATCTTTGCCATTAATATTGCCCAAGGTATAATATTTTTTCCTAAGATTGTTTTCCAGGTGAGGAAAGGTTTTCTCAAAATTACCGAAGTAATGAATGCCATAGACATTTTTAGTTGGATCGAAATTCAGCTGCAGGACTCCGTTCTGGTCGATTTCACCCTGGCAGATGAGCCACAGCAGAAGCTTGAGGCCGTGTCGTGGGAATTTTTTACCAAAATTTTCAACACTTTTCAGGTCCTTCAGGTCTTTCAGGGTCTTGAAGGTGAAAACACTGGCCAAGACCAGTGAAAAGGTGAAGCAAACAAGAAGCGTCTTTACTCTCATCTTCAAGTCTGCAAAGGTGAGAAAAAACATTTGATATCAGCATTTCCTCATTAGTGAATGACAAAATAAAAAAACAAAAAACTACTGCGAACCTAAACTGACCTGCCTACAGCTAGCCATTCCTTAACCGGGGTGCCATTACTTAAGAACACACCCCTTTATAGAAGAGCAGCGCATTTGACTGGCATGCAGTACAATATGTGTAACTTTCCTCCTGCAATTTTGATTGTCATATTTTCTCCTGGAAACCATTAGACAGCTAAACTAGAAATGATATCTGATATTACTTTACAAAAAAAAATTATATACAGTCAGTCATTTTCTGCCGCTTGTCCCAAGTGGGGTTGCGGGGGGTCCTTCACACAGGGCGAAGGACAGGGGACACACCCTGGACAGGTCGCCAGCCCATCGCAGGGAGGAGCGTAACGGGGATGGCACCTTGCTTAAGGGTACCTCAGGGCAACCCACCGGAAAGGGGCTTGAACCCCCAATCTTCCGATCATGCGGCCAACGCCCTAACCACTAGGCCACCGCTGCCCCAAATTTACAAATTTACACTTTACAAAAAAAAACTTTAGCAATCAACATCTGTCTAGAACTGATCCACTGCACAGTTTAACCAGTTTCTTGGTTGTAATGGAGTTATGTTATCCCTACTGTTGCTTGGTGGTTGTAGTGGTATTCCAGGTGGTTGCTACGGTGTTGTTAGTTTTGCAAACAAGTTTCTATGGGTACTCAGGTGGCTACAAAAGAATATTTCTGTGTAGGGAACATCATGGCAATGTATAAATGCATTTAAACCTGCAGTTAATTCATTCTCATCTTTTTTGCAACATTTTCTCAATCAGAGCAGGTTTGGTGTGAAATGATTCATTATTGAGACACTTAAGGCTCAGATCTCAGACATGGAGAAAGAATGGAACCCACGTCCCATCTACAACACAAATATCAGTTTTTTATTTACGGTCCAACCTCAGGATGAAACATATGCCTGTCCCCTGACTAACGCTGAGGATGGCAAAATAATAAAGAACGTTATTAACATCATAAGTCAGTGGATGGGAAAAACAGCCCGCTTGCCCTTTTGCAACAAGTCATAATTTAATATAACCCCTTTTTGGGAACCCAATTTCTATATTTCAGAATTTTATATTTAAAATGCCAAAGATGTGCTTTTTGTTGGATGGTTGTTTTCCCTTTTTAGTATTTTTATTAAAATGATTCTACTTTAAAATGTTTAATTTAAACTGGAAACATGAGCTGACTTGCCTTTAGCGGTGCACCTGCTTCTACACAACTCTTTTTATCTTTATCTACACAAAGAATTGAAAATTTAAATTAAAACTCACATCTGTCTGCAACATAAAAACTAAAAGAACGATCATATCTTTACACCTGTTCCAAATCCCAGTGTTTATTTTAGAGGCAATGTCCGACATCCCAGCTGCTGTTTCTATTTCCGTCAAAGAAGCCACAAAAAACAAATCGTCTGCAATTCACAAATCAGTTTCTTTCCTCCTTCGGGGATGGTCTGCAGTCCAGTTCTTCCCCAAGGTCTTAATGCTCTTCAGGTTTAAATGTCTACAGTGGATTTGAAGCTTTGGAGCCAAGAATGACTGAGCAGGAGCCGAGGAAACACTTAAGGGGGCTTAAACGAGAAAGTCTATTAATTTTCACAAGCTATACTACCAAGTATTCAACCTGTTTAATTTCACTTGGGGTGATTTTTAGCAAATCTGACCACTGCTCCAAACTCAAGCCCCCTCTGAATGTGCAAAAAATACATTTTTTATGAGGATTAACTGGATCTGGTGAGGCTTTATGAAGAAAATGCCGTTTTAGTGTCTAAAAGTATAATACTCACATAACAGGGGTCTTGATTTCTTCAGCCGGAAGAACAGCCTGCCAGAGCAGAGAGGTCAACTCACGGCCACAGGCACAAAACACTACCCACTTCCTGTTCCTCCTACAGCTGTCGTTTCATTTTCTTGTACGCATTTCCTTCACTTAAACTCATAAAACACAGTCAGTTGAGTATCGCAAAAAATGCAGCCGCATATGGAAATTTGCATGAGTACCTGCTGCTGAAGTAGCGCACTCTTCATATGCAGAAGACTCCTTTTTATTATCAGATTTTACGACCTATATTTTAGTTAATTAATGACATTCTTTATTGACTTCCTAAAGGAGAACCTTGATCCCTCAGATTCTTACAGTGTTTACTGCCTTAGGTAGGACTAATAATGACTAATGGAAAGCATTTAAGGGCCCTGTACATTTTAACAGCATTTGACAAATCCGGGTGGTCCCTTGGATCCAAATTCAATTCTTATGCTGACGAACACGCACTGTGAACCATAAGCATCGATTTTGTCCTCTGTGGAGGCTTTGAAGGCCACAGGAATGAGAAACGAATGATGACAGCAGATGGGTTAATTATTTAAAGAAGGCCATGAACCCATAGACTGTTGTGTTGCTTGTGTGACTGAAACATTTTCCACTCTGATGAGTTTTCACTTTTTTATTCACTCTTTATCAATATGCTCCCTTTATGACTCTAAAGCCTAAAGTCTATAAACAGGCTATGCTATGAACAGGCTATGCTATGAACATACTATGCTATGAACATGCTATGCTATGGACATGATACAATAGGGTGGTGGTCCCAGGATCGAATCCCACCTCTAGCACTACTACCACTGGGTCCCTGAGCAAGACCCTTAACCCTGAGTTGCTTCAGGGGACTGTTCCTGTAATTAGCATATGCTATGAACATGACATGCTATGGAAATGCAATGCTATGAACGTGCTATGCTATGGACATGACATGCTATGAACATGATATGCTATGATCACGCTATGCTATGAAGAGGCTATGCTATGGACATGCTATGCTATGAAAATGATATGCTATGAACATGATATGCTATGAACATGATATGCTATGAACATGATATGCTATGAACATGATATGCTATGAACATACTATGCTATGTAGAGGTTATGCTGTGAACATGCTATGCTATGAAGAGGCTATGTTATGAACAGGCTATGCTATGAACATGCAATGCTATGGACATGCTATGCTATGAAGAGATTATGCTATGAAGAGGCTATGCTATGAACAGGCTATGCTATGAACAGGCTATGCTATAACATGCTATGTTATAAACATGCTATGCTATGAACAGGCTATGTTATTAACATGCTACGTTATGAACAGGCTATGCTATGAACATGCTATGTTATGAACATGCTATGCTATTAACAGGCTATGCTATATTTTTCATTAAACTGGTCTTCCCTCTGATTTCTCCCCTTACCAAACTGTTTAAAAACTTCTGTAATAAACGCTGAGATCAACAGAACAGCTATAATGTAGCTAAAATGTAGCAAGGGTCCAAATTCAATTCCTATGCTAGCGAGCACACACTGTGAACCATGAGCATCGAGCTTGTTCTCTGCAACTGCAATTACTGCATCCATGCAGCAGTGATGAGGATGGTACCTTGCACAAGGGTTCCTCAGCATAACCTACTGGTCAAATCAGCAGAGCTGAATGGGACATGTAGACATATGCAAATGGGATACATTTTGTGACATCACAAAAACTGTGATTTGTGGCTAATATGATCTGAAGAGTAAATCTTTGAAATTGTTTTATGTACCAGATAATCCGTTTTTGGTTCAAAAACAGAAGCACATTTGTTTTCCTGTGATTCTTTCAGAAGACTAAAGCAATGCAGCATAGAGGTGTTCAATTGCTAAATAAGTGATAAAGTCCAGATTTGTTCAGTTCTCTTTATGGAGGCCTAGTAGTCAGGTCCCAGTAGTCAGAAGACCCAGATCATGAGGTTCCCTCAAGCAAGGTACCATCCCAATAACTGCTCCCCGGGTGCTGGATATGTCTACCCCCTGCTGGATGGTGTGTGTGGGTGAAATGCAAAGCTCAACTTAAAATGGAAAAAACACCCCCTTTTATGCTGAGGCTCAGGTATGGCTTGGTTCCTGGTACCAGTGGAAAAGCCCCATAAAGCACAGTCACCCCAAGTTTTTAAATAATCTTCCATTTTTCGGGCAATACTCATTAATGGTTTTAGTGGAACTGATGGAATGTAAATGAGGAGAAAGATGATGAATGTGAGGGGATGCGTTAAAGTGAAAGAGAAGGTGACTATTTGTCATCATGAATACACAGTGAACCACAACCAAATACATGTTCTGTATTTAACCCACACACGTCATCCAGCAGGGGGCAGCCATATCCAGCGCTCGGGCAGCAGTGACGGGGATGGTACCTTGCTCAAGAGTACCTCAGAGCGACCTACTGCTTCAGGACTCAATTCCACAACCTTCCTATCCTGAGGCCTAGTCCCTACACACAAGGTCAACGCAGCCCAATCAGCATTTTAACACTTATGAGGACATTGTCTGTCCACTACTCATCTTTAATAACAGTTAAACACTAAAGAAACAACAAATAACTCACTGCTTTTGCTGATTACTATTCAGAGGCAAATTTGGAGGCTACAGGAATGAATATTGGTTAATTATTTAATGAAGGCCATGAACTCAGATACTGCCATGTCACTTGTGTGACTGAAACATTTTCCACTCTGATGAGTTTGCACTTTCTTTTTCACTCTTTATCACTACGTTCCCTTTATGACTCTAAAGTAGGGGGGTGTCCAGCTCCAGTCATGGAGGGCTGGCGTTCACCACAGTTTGGTAGTTTCCCTCCTCAAACACACTCACTACACCCACCACTAAGTGTGAACCAAGTGTGTTTAGGGAGGGAAATCAAAGAATTGTGCTGGACTCTGGCCCTCCAGGACTGGTGTTGGACAGCTCTGCTCTAAAGCATAAATTCCTGTGGAAAGTCTTGAGCAAGCCCTCGTTACTTTATATTATTTGGTTACCCCACTTAGCCACATGCTAGGCCATGTGCTCCCCACATAGCTTTGTTGAATCTAGCTATTCACAGGCTATTCTTCAGACAGGCTATTCTATAAACATGCTATGTTGTAAATATGCTATGATATGAACATGCTATGCTATAAACATGCTATGCTATTATTATGCTATACAATGCTATGAACATGCTATACTATGAACATGCTATGCTAAGGCCTATTTTTTAGGTAGATGAACCCTCAAGGAGATGAAGGACTAAGTGAAATGACATATATTCAGTACTGCTGTCCCTGGATGGCTGTTTTCATAAGGCTAAACATCTTGTGCATTGGGCACCTTATTTTACATGTAGCTCTTTATGTAAATACACCATGAACATTGTATTCCAGCATTCATTCAGGTGTTTAGGGACGAGGCTCCAGGATCGGAAAGTTCTAATCCTAGACCTGCAGTTTGCCCTGACGTTCCCTTGAGCAAGGTACCGTCCACATCACTGCTCCATGGGTGCTGGATATGGCTGCCCACTGCTGCATGGTGTGTATGTGGGTTAAAAGCAGAGGATGGATTTGATTGTTTTTCGCCATGTCACTTTCACTTAAAATCTACATGGACATTAAACTGTACTTCTTGCTCTTCAGCATATCTTCTTCTGACTTCCATTATAACCCTGGCAACAGTAAAGTCATTTTATCAGTTTAAACAAACAAGAACTTCCTGCGATGGTGGTGATGACTCATCACGGTGCAGCTCGATTCAACGTTTATCTTCTACAATCAAAGAAGCAATAAAGCATGAACAGTGCAAATATTAAATTCTTTCTTCCACCATTTTACTCACAACCACCTCCACCAACTACATTCAACCTGAGATCTCCAGATATAGAGGCCGACAACAGGGACACTCAGAAGCAAAAACCACCGTCTAAAAGCCACACTTTTATAAAATCAACCTTGTTCAATCAAAGTTAGGACATGAAACTGAGAAGCCCACCAGCCAGTAACTAGTGATGAGATCTAAAGAGCAGATAAGGAGAAATACGTCCCCAAACTGACTTTCCCATCCAAAAGGAAGATGGAGAACGGAGAACCTAAATCTTTATTTTCCCCAAAAGAGAAGAAATGTGGAAGATCCAACACAGGGTTCAGAAGCTGGAGAAGATTAGAAAAACCAAGGTACAAGCTGGAGTCTCTGTCCATTTCCGGCCAGATCTTCTACCTGGAAGCTGCTCTTAAGCAGGAGGTGAGCAGGTGTGTCTGATTGGTCCTGAATACCTTACTCTATGCTTCCCTCTAGTGACCGAGAAAGGTCCAACAGTCCTCGGCTGGACTCTCAACAGTGGGCCTGGTATTGTTTTTTTAGGACCTTTTTAATCATCCATCCAACTGTCCATTTTCCATCTATTCACCTATCAATCTTCCCAACCATCCTTTCACTCATATCATCCACTCATCTCATCCATCCATCCATCCATGAACAATCATGGACAATGGATGGTCCATGCATCCATCCATCCATGAACAATCCATTCATTCATCCAACCACCTATCCACACATATCACTCATCACATCCACTCACTCTCCCATCCATCCATCTATCCACCCACCTACCCACACATCCATCCTTCTTCCCAACCATCCATTCACTCATCTAATCCACTCCCCCTCCCATCCATCCATCCATCCATCCACCCATCCATCCAACCACCTATCCATACATCCAACCATCTTCCCAACCATCCATTCACTCATCTCATCCACTCACCCTCCCATCCATCCATCCATCCATCCCTCCCTCTATCCATTCATCTTCCCAACCATACTTTCACTCATCACATCCACTCACACTCCCATCCATCCATCCATCCATCCATCGTTTTTGCAGTGCTTGAGAGTTTTTGCAGTGCTTTTGCAGTCTCTTCTTTTTTCTTCTTCTACTTTTTCTTTTGGCTGCTCCTGTTTAAGGGTCACCACAGGGGATAATCAGTTTCCATATTTCTCTATAGAACCAAATTTTCTAGGCATTGGTTAAAAATAAAGAAAAATGTTTTTTGGTGTGATTCCACAGAACAGCCACATTGGTTCTCCAAAGAACCATTTTTGTAAATGAGGAGTGTTAATGTGTTAAAAAATACCTTCACATGAGTTTTATGCCATTTGTCAACTATTTAAATATGAGGTTTACAGATGATTGTGATTGTTTAATTACTGTTTGTTCACGTTGCTGTTTAGAAAATGACTAAAAGGAAGGACATTCACACTTCTTCATGGTGTTGCTGGACCAACAAATTACTTTTCCAGCTTGCAATAAGCTCTGAGATCTCTTCTCAGATTGTTAGTCAACTGACTGCCATGGCGGCAGGATTCGGATGTGCCATGAAAGAGGTTTTTAGGCAATTTCCTTTCTCCTAGACATTCAGTCTAGGGTGTTAAAACTCTTCTAGAGACACAAGATGGTAGGAAAAGAACGCCTAAAAGAATGCCAACAGACAGCGTGAAGATGAGGACCGTTGCTTTAAAAGTCATCTCTGCTCTGTTCAAGAGGACAGAAGAAGACAATAGGACAATATGTGTCAATGCATATCAAGACAATGGAAAGGCTGGCTTGCTTTCACTCCTGGGCAGTTGTGGTCTGGTGTTTCTAAAGGTCATGGGTTCAAATCCCAGACCAGTAGGTTTCCCTGGGGTACACTTGAGCAAGGTACCGTACCCATTACTGCTCCCCGGGTGAATCTTCAACCATTTGTGCCAAAAATCACATATGACCAGCCAAGCTGGTTGTCGAGGTCTGGTGACAAAAAGTGATCGGATCTGGTGTACATAAACTTCTACTTTAACGATTATTGTCCAAATTACATTGATGGTACCAAATAGCTAATACTTTTTATTCATTTTAATGTAAAAAATAATGATTAAACAATTAAAAAGCACATGTTTTAATGGTCCTGTTTTTCTGAATTTATGTTTTCATAGAAACTTTAATAAGTGTAACATTTTTACAGCCTAAAGCAGCCAGCTGTTAGGCTGCTGTAGACGGGTACTCTAGCATCACTTCATATCTGTTAATATTAAAATGTACATTTGCAAAAGAGTAGCCGAGATAATCTCCAGGTCTTTTCTGGAAATTATCTCGTTCAAAGTTTGAACGTGTGTACTTCTCATGAATGTGTACTGATGATATCAATGTTAACATTCCGTCTGTCTTCACTGTCCTCATCAGGTGGTTACACCAGCTTTTTACTTAACAATAACTAGAGGGGTGCAGTGGGTCACAGTGAGAGGGTCCCGGGTTCGATTCCCAGGCGGGACAGTCCGGGTCCTTTCTGTGTGGACCTGTCTAGGTGCGTTTCCTCCAGGAGCTCCGGTAACCTGCAGGTCAGCTGAACTAGAGATGCTAAATTTTCCCCTGGGTGTGAGTGTGTGTGTCTGTCATGTAATGAACTGGTGGCCTGTCCAGGGTGTCCCCACTTTTCTCCCTGTGAGAGCTGGGATAGGCTCCATCACCACTACTCTAATCAGGACAAGCAGCTCAGAAAAGGAGAGAGTGTGTGCATTATCTACCCAGGATTTCACAGAATTTTATACATTTTGTAAAGTAAAATCTACCAGGTGTTTGTAACTGTATTTACTGAGGTTTGAAGGATAAATAAGCAATAATTTCACCTCAGATCGAAGGATCTCTCGTTTAATATTATTTAGTTTTATTTCCTGAAAACCTTTAGCTGCAGATATTGATAAATGAGCAACTATTTTAAAGTATATTTCTTTGTTCTATTGCTTTCGCTCAAATGTGCAATATCGCTTTCGGTCACGTGAGAGCGCTGCGCGTCAGGAACAAGCTGCCTGTGAGGATTCTGGGTAAATGTAGTCTTTCAGCGAGACTTCGCGGTTCAAGCTTTCCGAAAGCCTAACGTTGAGTTTGCTCCGCGGTTTTACGGTGTTCGCGCTTTTCTGAAGGAAAGAAAGGTTCTGCGTGTGAAGGGTGAGCGAAACCCAGTTTGTTTTGGACGTGATTTTGTGCTGTGTGTTCATTTAGGTGTGTTAATCTGACGGAGGAACTTTATTGTGTGATCATCGCCCACAGTTCAGCAGACCGTACCGTATTAGACTGAGAAATGACGATGTTTGACGGGAAAAAAGGTTTAATAACATTGTCTTAAACACGATGTCAATGCATAAATAGCAGGAAGTGGGGGAAGTAATGCTGCTAAAATTATATTTTATTACGCAATTATAAGGCTTGTTTATTATTCTCTCTTCCGTGCCACGGTGAAGTTACTTGGCAACCACACCATTTAAGGTGGTGCGGAAGCTTCGAACGCGAGGCTGACCAATAGGAAAGCGGCGGTGGCTCTTCGTTACGGTTGGTTGGCCATCTGTGGGTGGCTCCCATTGGCTGTTGGCGCAAACAAAGAAACCCCGGCTGTGTGGGGAGAACTGAGGACTTTAACTCGAAGCGAAGATATAGCGGTTTTTAACTGCTTTTATAAAACAATAATCGATTTTTTGAATCCAGGATGTCTGATCGCACGGACCGCACGGAGACAGAGAACGGGGACGCCGTAGATGCGAGACAGGACACGCCAGAGTAAGACTCTCTTTGCTCACTGTTTCTTTGAATACAGCAGAATAGTATTGCTGTAGATACAGAAACTGTTGTTATGGATACACCGTACCAGTTATCTTAACTACTGTTTCCGTGGAAACCCCAGAGCCCTGTTGTCGTAGGTGTGTTGCTATGGATACGTAACAACACTGTTGTTGTGAATACGCCACACTAATTGTTTTAACTACTGTTTCCATGGATGAAACACAATCCTACTTTCTCAGCTGGGTTGTCAGGGATACACCAGAACACTATTATTACTCAACACTGTTGCTGTGGAAATGCCCCACTAGTTATTTTAACCCCTGTTTCTGTGGATACCACAGAGTCCTGTTGCCTCTGTGAACACTGATGCTATGGAGAGTGCCATTGTTTCATGTTGCTGTAGATACCAGGCCAATAATTTATCCACTATTGCTATGGATACACCAGGCTTAACATTTGAAACTGCTGTTGTTTGTGGAAACAAAAACAATCCTAACATCACTCTGTATGACCACTCTTCTATGGAGTCTCCAGACTAAATGGCCTTGACTACTGTTGCTATGGCCACCAGAGAGAAAGCTGACCTTAACCACTGTTTCTAGGATCTTGATCACTGTCACTATGCAGCTTTCCCATCATTTGCCACATCTGAGTGTGATTGTGTGTTTACAATCCAGCTCTCTCTCTCTCTCTCTCTCTCTCTCTCTCACAGCAGGATTTTTTTTGCCTGGTCTACCATGATCTAGGATTTTCTGACAGTGTGTCACTTTGACAAGCATCATCACCTTGGCAACCACACACCCCGAGGGTGGGTTGGGGTCAAGATTCATGAGCTGCTCTCTGGCCTGCCAGGATGCTGAATCCTGCCTGCATTTTGTTGTTTTCCAGAAAGTCATGCTACAAAAATATTAAGGATTATTTCTAAACTAATGACCAACAGTGTTACTTTTAACAACAAATTAATAATAATAAATTATTTGATTCCAAAAATTCCAGGAAATTTTTTTCTTCTTTTCCATTTTTCTCCTCCTGTGTTTGGCTGTTGTTTTGTTTAGTCAGGAACTTGTTTAGTAGAATCAGGCAAACTGCTGCATTTAGTTGGAATTTGTTATGTTTGCCTGAGGACTGTGTGTGTTTGCTTGAGGCTGGGTGTGCAGTAAGGTGTGTTCAGGACTTGTTACCATGGAAACACCCCCAACCCTCAAGTTCCAGAGGCAGGTTCCCCTCCAGGGTTTCTGTTTCATGTGACAAGGTTGTGAACATCGTCTACGCGCCATGTTGTCTCCGCTATCCTCACTCCTTAATCAGAAGTGGGGATTCAGTCATATACTGTGCTTCCATTTTTGCTCTGAGCAGAGCTGGAAAGGCCCAAGCTGGAGGAGGGGAGCCCATGCAGGTGGACGCCAAGGGACACTCCCACAGTTTCCGATACAGCCTGAACTACCCTAGCATGGGCCACTGCATCATCATCAACAACAAGAACTTCCACAAGAGCACCGGTAACACCATCACCACTCAGTAATAACGTTACCTTTACTTGTCTTTTCAAAGATATTTTGGCAGCCGTAGGCTAGTGTTTAGGGACTGGGCCCCAGGGTGGGTCCGAAACTCAGTAGGCTGTCCTGAGATACCATTGAACAAGGTTCCATCCCCAGCACTGCTGCCCTGCTGCACAGTGTGTGGGGGTTAAACAGGGAGGGTGCCAAATAGTCATTTTCAATTAAATCCTTCAACAGTTAGAGGTTTTAACCTGTACGCTACTATTGATGTCAGGTTCTCCATTGATAAAAAACTGTTGTTATCATGGATACGCCAGATCAGGCTGTCTCAGTTGGAGTTACTATTTATCAAAGGACAAAATGAGAAAAGAGTTGCGACCCATTACACAAAATCCTAAATAAAGTCTCGACCAGAATAAGTAAAATGTCTACATTTGCCCAGTTTACCCATTAAAGTCCAGAATCCTAATGTCCTGTATCAACTTCCCGATGATTGAGGTTTCATTTTAAACCTTAAAGGTATGAATCAACGTAACGGGACAGACGTTGATGCCGGAAATGCCATGAAAGCGTTCGGAAAGCTGGGTTACAAAGTGAAGGTGTTCAACGACCAAACAGTGCAGCAGATCAGACAGGCTTTGACTGCAGGTAAGAAGGTAGATTTTCTTCCAGTTCAGCCATTTCTCATCACCACTGCAACCATCAGATCAGCTGTTCACCAGTGAAATTATCAGCTTTAGTTTCTCAGATGCCCCAGACAGATTCGTAAACGCTGCACTGATTAATTTTTGGAACTGAGTTTTTAATTGGATGATCATGGCTGCCCAGATACCACCTTGTTCTGCTTTCTTGAAAAATCTTGCAGTCGCCCAGGACGATCATAGCCGCTGCGCATCGTTGGCGTGTGTGTTGCTGAGTCACGGGGACGACGATGTGTTCTTCGGGACGGACGGCCCAGTGCCGCTGAAGGACTTAACCAGCCTGTTCAGGGGAGACCGCTGCACTTCGCTGGTGGGCAAGCCCAAACTCTTCTTCATCCAGGTGAGTCTTCACATCAGTTGGATGTTTAAAAGGAAATGACTGGTAGTTGATTAAATTCATAGACATGACATGGAAAGGATTTCTTGTTTTTTTTTTTTTACTTTTGATTGTGTGTCCTCTGGAAGGCCTGCCGGGGGACAGAGCTGGACGCAGGAATTGAAATGGACAGCAACTCCGATGGCTCGCCTGTGAAAATCCCCGTAGAGGCCGATTTCCTCTATGCTTACTCTACAGCACCAGGTAGACGCGTACAAACCGTAAATCACATCGCAATATAAAGTTATGCAAATGAGCACCTGTCCAATCAAGCGGACCAATTCCAGGTCTGGGTTACCGGGCGTTTTGAATGCATGACCCGTTACGAATCATTTTGGATCGTCTCACGGCCATGGCCTGCATCAGCTGAACCCATAACAACAACAAACTCCTTCTCGTTCTCCAGGTTACTACTCCTGGAGGAACACCATGACCGGTTCTTGGTTCATCCAGTCCCTGTGCGAGATGATCAGCGTGCATGGCAAAGAGCTGGAGCTCATGCAGATCATGACCAGGGTCAACCACAAAGTGGCGATGGACTTCGAGTCCATCTCCAACGCACCGGGCTTTGACACCAAGAAGCAAATTCCCTGCATTGTGTCCATGCTGACCAAGGAGATGTACTTCAGCATCCCCTGAGAGGATGGAGCTTTCTGGGAAATGCATGGGTGTCACTGTAGGCCACAATCAGGGGTTTTAAAGTTCAGTAAAGTCCAGGACATTCATTCATTCATTCATCAGCCAATCAAACGGAAACTTCTTGAATTTCTTCTTTCTCAACAAACTCAAGATTCAGCCTCAAATTGGTGTTTTCCAGTTTTATTTGAGTCAAATTAAAGCTCTGGTTGGTGTGTACCAAAGCTTGGTCCACACAGTTGGTGGTTTTCCTCCTAAAAAAAAAAGGACCAAACTGTGCTGGACAAAGGCTTTTCAGGATTCCCTTGCTGATCAGAAAGGTCCAAAAACCCCTGATTGTGGTTCTGAGATGAGAGGTTTGGGTAGAAGCAGCCCTGCCCCCCCCCGCAGAATACTAAAGCTGATGTAGGGTGATTATCAAAAGGCATGACGTACATTCATTCACCACTATTCGTTCACCTTGTGCATCCAGATCTGTGTCTCACTGTCTTCACGTCAGGTTGTTTTTTCAAAAAGTAACAGTCCAGTCGTGTCCGTTTTAAGCAAAAAAAAAAAAAAAAAAAAAAAATTGGTGAAAAACATTTCACAAAAATAATTGCCAGTTTATTAGAAACCAACCATGATAGACCCTTACTGACCATTGTATCAGGGAAGAGGATCACCTTACAATCACTGCGTTTGGACGTTCTCAGCAGTGGTCTGGTTCTGATTCTTGTTGTCCTCCATTACTTTTTTCCACCTGATTCTGTTTTGAGCACCAAATAAGGAATCGTTTCAAGAATTTAAAATCAAAATCGATCATAATCCAAAAAGCATGTCTCGCGGGAACAATGACAACATCAAGGAGCTTGTCCTTTTCTTTGTGGATCTTCTCCTCTGAGCACCACCCTTTTTAAGTCCTTCACCCTCCCAGTGGCCTGCTGGGAGAATGGGGACTAAAACTGGGGAGATATTTGGGCAAAACTGAAAAGAATTGTTGTGAAGTGTCGATAAAAAGGAAAACGAATGCAACTGGCAATTTAGTGTTTACCACTGTGTGTCCATTACTGTGTTTTCTTCATGTAGCTTCAGGTAGTCTTGCAGAGTGACGTTCACTCATTAAATTTTTTTTAAAGGATACTTCACATACTATGGTCTGTTTTGTACATTTCTAAAACCGTACCACTTTGATCAGATTCACGCTCCGCCCACATATGCAGCCGTTGGGAAGTTGGACCTGGTTTGAACAGGAACACTTCTCCAGACTTCTTGAAGGATGTTGGAAAGCTTTTCTTTTTGACCCGTTCTTTGTGGAGATGATCCCGCACTGCCTCTGAAAGTGCTCCGGTACAGGGACTGCACTGAAAGTTGAGAAGCAAAAACTTTGGCCTTCAGGAAGATCTGGAGAACCGTTCTTCAACTGCATTTAAAAAGTCTGGATGTAAATGAACTATAAAGCTTCAGCATCTATGGGCAGAGCCTGGACAGGTCAGGTTCTCTGAAAGCGAGACAAGAAGCGAGGACGGAATGACGTAAAGCTCTGTTTACAGCGAATCCTGTTACGTAGTGAGAGCAGACTCTGGTCTCTAAGGAGACAATGATCTTCTGTAGACCAGAGTAAGCAGCTAGACTCTAATGTGAAAATCAAATCAAAGGGACTTTTTTGAAGCATCTACATGGTGTGTTTATAACGTCATACTTTTTATGCTTTTTCTAAAGTAAAAAATTACTTAAAACTAGCGCAGGGCTAGTCATCAGGGACTTGGGCAATAATCTTTAAGGTCAGTTAGTGATTTAGGAGTTCATGGAAGGGCTGTAGAGTTTAAAATGGGGCCCGTATCTATAGCTTGGTGCTTAAACTGCCTTTGGTTCATAGTTGGCTTATTTTGAGCAGGCAATGGACTTGTGGACTAGCTGTAGACCTGCAATTGCGTCTTGGAAAGAAAAGAAAAAAACTTTTCTTCTACAATCAGGTGCTCCTCAAAGCTGTTCCAGACTTTTGATCAAATATTTTGTTGGTCTCAAGATCCTTCATCCTCGTCATCATGGCCGTAGGTTTCGCCATGGTTCCTCAAGCTTGCATTAAGTCACAAATCAGGTCCACCATTGGAACTGAAACGCAAGGCTCTGGTCCTCCAGATGGGGCATCTGAGAAACGTTTCCTTTGGTCAGTCATAAGCTCAAGTGTCCCTTATTGAGTGATGTGTTGATCATGTTTTATTCCATTTTTGATGTGTAGATGTTCCAGGTCTTTAAAGAACAGCGATCCATGTTTTTTCTTTCCTTTAGGTACCTACTTGCACTGCCTGTACTTGAACCCAAATCCAATCTTCTGTAATAAAAGAAAATGCTCTTTGTGAACAGAAATGGTTGTTTTTTTTAAGACTTACAATGAAAAAAAAAATCTTTGTGAATACCTAGTTTGAGCAGCCAAGTGTGAGGGACTTCCTCCACGGTACCTTCTGCAATTTAGGGAGTTTCAATCTCCAACAAAAAAATTTGAACAATCTACACAAAAACAGACCATCAGCAACTTCCAAACCCTCAATTCTTCAATATCCTCCCTCAATTTTTTATTTTTTGGCACCAGTGAGAAAAATGTAGCCATTTAAAAACATAAGATACATCAAAACCTTTGATGTCACTTTTAAAGGATTCTGAGGAATGTCAAGCATTCTTGATGATGCACTTCAAGAAAGCCTGAACGTCTAAATCCACCTCAGAGTTGAAGCATCAACTGATCAAAGTTCATACCTTTTTGTACTCGTTCTGAAGTAAAATTGGAGACACACTTTTATAGCTTATAAAGATTTAAAAAAGCACTTTTAAGATTTCGAGTGCAGAAGTTCGTTTCTGAGACGGCTCCTCGCCTGCAGGCTCTCAAAGACGAACACCTGGTCCACAGGATCGCTGTGGATGTACATGTGTTGAGGGATAGTAGGCAGCAAGTAAATGGATGAGAATAAGAAAATTAAGATTTAAAGACTAGGTTTACTTTTGTGCTTATTTTTAGTTTCTAAAGGTTTCAGGTTACGCTTAAAATGCATCTAATTTGTGTTTCTTGTCTTTTAATTGTAAAGTCCTCTTTAAATTAAACTTGTAAAAATGACTCCCAACATTTAGTAATAGCTTTCTTCACAAATTTCATCTTTATTCTTCTGAAAACCATTGCAAAACATCACATTTCATAGAAATAGTTATTAAAATAGTAATTAAAATTGGCCAAAAATGTAGGGCACGATTTGCATTTTTTGGATGAATGGGAGCAGAAAGGTTCAGAAAATACAACTTTATTCCTAAAAGTCATTTTAGTGAAAATAAGATAAATCATATAAAAGGGGTCAAACCTGGGCAACCTGTAGAAAAAGGAGCCCTGGAACACACATGTGCTGTCCCAGTCCCATCTGTATGTCCTCAGCACAATGCAGGGACATTTTATTTCAGATTTCAGTACATGGATGACACCCTTTTTTTTTTTAAAATATAAATAGGTCATTTATATACAAAAACCATGATTTAACTACATAAAAGAGGCACTGGTGACCTGTGTGGAGTTTTCAGGGATAATGACCTCCAGTTTCAGATTCAGGAGGGATCAGTTGTTGATGCAAATAAAGTGTGTGTGTATATATATATATATATATATATATATATATATATATATATATACAAAAAATAATAATGTCCTTCCTTACGAGCCAGTTTAGGTCTTTTCAACCGGAAATGACAGAACCATGTGCTTTGATGAAGCCAAATCTAGTCTGTTGCTAAACATATTTTAGACTAAATTTTATCAGACGTGCAAACGGGAGCATGGGGGGGGGGGCATGGGGGGACCCACACACACACACAGATGATTCCGATATAAGTTTAAGAAAAAAAAATACTGGGACGAGGATTAAGAGATTAGGCCCGTTTAATTGAGAAGACGACTTGGCCCTGAATCAAAGGGAGAATAGCGCCACTGTGAGAGATCGTAAATTGCACTTCATTACCCAGGAGCCTTAGCCCCAAGTGAGGAGTGTGTGGGTTTAATCAAGAATACACAGGAGGCATAAAAACCATCGCAGAGAGCATCTCTCCTTCCAATCTTCTCCACCATCTTCACATCCTGATCCTGGCATACAACTGGTCGATTTGTTCTCTGAAGTAGCTCCTCAGCTCTGATCGCTTAGCCTTCAGAGTGGGTGTTAGGAGGCCGTTCTGGACGGAGAACATCTCAGGGTGCAGGACAATGTCTCTGACCTGGAGAAACAGAAAACGTAGACATTGGCTTCTACTTTCGCAGGGAAATTTTTTTTTTTTTTTTTTTTTTTAAATGGCATCAAAGTTTCTACACAACCTGCTCGAAGGACTTCAGTCCGGCCTCTTTCCCAAGACGCACCATGTCCTCCAAAATGGCATTTTTCAGTTCCTGTTCAAACAGATGAAGTATGAAAGCTGGTCTGGATGATCATATTCCAGGATGGACCTGGACAAACTGTGTGTTTAGCTTAAATCAGCATTATGTTCAGTGTGTGGATGTGTCTCACTTTGCTCTTGCACAGCTCTGTGTAGGAGCCCTCCAGGCCTCTTTTCTTGGCCCATCCAGGAAGGAAGTCAGGATCTGGCACCACAATTCCCACCAAGCAGGCCTTCAAGCCAAGAAAACATGGATTAAGATCACTCTACTTCTCCAATGTCTCCACATCAAAGCCTGAGACAAAATCCACCTCCAAGTGGAAATGCCCACTTTTTCAGCGTCTAAGATTTCCAGAGCAGAAGGTCTTTTCTGAGACATCCCCTCACCTGCAGGCTGTCTCCATGAACAAAGACCTGGGCCACAGGGTCGCTGTGGATGTAGATGTTCTCGACCTTTTCTGGAGCGATGTATTCACCCTGCGCAAGCTTGAAAATGTGCTTCTTCCTGTCAATGATCTTCAGAGTGCCGTTCTGGAAAAGGTTTGTTAATCACCTTTTAGAACTTTGTCCAGACCATACAGCCCTAATAATCATCAACATACCATCCAGGAATAGGGACGCCATGTCCAGGCCCTAGGGAGCAGTGATGGGAATGCAACCTTGCTCAAGGAAACCTCATGGCAACCTACTGGTCTAGGAACAGAACCCACCAAAATGGAGGGAGAAGGGCTTGGTTTTATTTTTATGGTTTATTTCTTTTTATTTTTTTTCCCTGTTTATACTTGAATGCTCAGTGATGGAGCTCCAACAAAGTGTCCCCCTCAAAGGTCATTAACTCAAGCGAGGACACGAACCCTCAGCCAAGAGCCTCAGGACAGCTCTTGCTACCTAGACCCTGCCTCACCTGCTGCCAGTGATTCCTGAATGGCAGCAGGTGCGTCCCATCGCCTCTTCCCCTGGGATTAGTGATCCTCTGTCTCCATCTGCTGGCTGGTATGGGTACAGCCAGCAAAGTCCTAGGAATACCTAATTGTCCTGAAAAGGTTTTCCAAAGTTTAGCTTAGTGATTGAGAAATAAGCCCCATGATTAGAGGGTCCAGTAGATCACCCTGAGGTACCCTTGAGCAAGGTGCCATTCCCATCACTGCTGCCCGGGTGCTGGATAAACGAAGCATCATCTGGTCACTACCAGTACTACCAGTACTGTGACAAAACAATAAAATAATAATGGAACGGAGATGTTGTTGCTGAAAGTGTGTTGATGGTGAAAGGTTTTTACTGGAAGCCATTTGCCAATATCTCCCGTGTGCAGCCAGCCGTCTTTATCGATGGCCTCTGCTGTCTTCTCATGGTCCTTCAGGTAGCCCTGGAACACGTTTGGTCCTTTCACACACACCTAAAGGAAGACACACACCCACCAGTTCATCATGTTTACCAGTTTACCAAGCTTCAAAGTGGACAAAATGAAAGACCTGCTTAAATGACCTAAAAATGTACTGCCATGATCTGTAACTCAAGTCTTAAAGTGATCTCCTTCTACATGTTCCTGCTGCTTTGATCATGGATCTCTCTGGTGTTCAGTTAAAAAGGTGAGGAGAGAATCGTTGCTACAATTGAAATGGGGACAGGTTCACTGATTTAGAAACCAGCCTCTCCTTGAGGGGGAATCAGGAAGAAAAATGTTGGTGATTATAGCGTGAGTATAGAGACTGCTGTGTTTTTGTTGTTACGGAGACATGGCTCAGCGACAGCGTTCCGGACACCGCCATCCAACTCGCCGGACTCTCTGTGTTTCACGCGGACAGAATCTCCGCTCTGTCTGGAAAGACTCGCGGAGGGGGTCTGTGTGTTTACGTAAACACACAATGGTGTACAAACGCTGTGCTGGTCTCAGTACACTGCTCAACACTGCTGGAGGTGACAACAGTCAGGTGCAGACCATTTTATTTGCCCAGGGAGTTCTCTACAGTGTTTATTTCGGCGGTCTACATCCCACCCAGCGCTAGTGCTAACAGCGCTAATGCTAACAGCGCGCTGGCTGAACTTTATGGAATTATCAGCGGACTCCAAAACTATCACCCAGACGGATTGTTTATTGTTGCCGGAGATTTCAACCATGCAAATCTCAAGTCAGTTCTCCCCAAATTCCATTAACATGTGAACTTTGCAACGAGGGGGGAAAACACGCTGGTCTGTGTTTACACAAACCTGGCCGGCGCGTACAGAGCGGAGCCCCGCCCCCACCTCGGACACTCAGACCACATCTCTGTGCTGCTGATCCCAGCGTACAGACCCATCGTCAGGCGCGTGAGACCCACCCTGAAGCAGGTAAAGACCTGGCCCACAGGAGCCATCTCTGCTCTTCAGGACTGCTTCGAACGCACTGACTGGGACATGTTTAGGGAGGCTGCAACCTACGGTGATTCGATCAACCTGGAGGAGTACACAGCTTCAGTGACTGGCTACATCAGCAAGTGCATTGAGGCTGTTACTGTCTCCAGGTTCATCATATCACGACCCAACCAGAAGCCATGGATGACCGCGGAGCTGCGCAGACTCCTGAGAACCCGGGACAAGGCCTTCAAGTCAGGGGACGAGGCTGCCCTAAGAAAAGCGAGGGCAAACCTGTCTCGGGCCATCAGAGCAGCAAAGCGTGCTCACGCAGAGAGAATCCATGGCCACTTCAAGAACACTGGTGACACGCGGCGCATGTGGCAGGGCATCCAGGCCCTCACCAACTACAGGACATCTCCATCTGCCTGTGACGGTGACCCCTCCCTCCCAGATGCGCTGAACCACTTCTACGCACGGTTTGATGCGGTGAACGACACGAGAATGAGGAAGACCACCCCTCCTCCGAACGACCAGATTCTCTGTTTGACCACAGCCGAGGTGAGAAGATCTCTTCTCAGAGTCAACCCACGGAAAGCTGCCGGTCCAGACAATATTCAAGGTCGTGTGCTCAGAGGATGTGCAGAAAAGCTGGCAGATGTTCTCACTGACATCTTCAACACCTCTCTGAGCACCACTGTTGTTCCAAGGTGCTTCAAGACCACCAGCATCATTCTGTATTTTCATCCTGTATTTATTTATTTATCTCGTGTTGCACTCTTGCACTTTAAATTCAGTAACACCGCTCCACCACACTGCTACACCATAATGTACCTGGGCTGCTTTGTTCCACAACACTGCAGCCCTCTACGGATGAATGTACTGTCTGTCGTGCCGTCTGTTGTTGTCTGTCTTGTCTGCACTTGTTGCCCCGTGTTGTGTCTTATGTTGTCTTGTGTCTTGTGTTGTGTCTTGTCTTGTGTGTAGCACCAGGGTCCTGGAGCAACGTTATTTCGTTTCACTGTGTATATGGCTGAAATGACAATACAATCCTACTTGACTTGACTTGATTTGGTGAGAAGCAGCAGAAGGCTGACAATTTCACCCTGATACGTGAACAGTCAGTACCTCCTTTTCTCTCTGAAGGACAGTCCATACTGTCCTCTTTGGGACATCAGAAGATGGGTCCATGGGTTCGACCATGATTGCCTAATCATGGCCTAATGTTTAGAGACTAGCCCCCAGGATCGGAAGGTCGTGGGTTTGAATCCCAGACCAGAAGGTCACCCTGAGGTACCCTTGAGTAAGGTACCATTCCCATCACTGCTCCCCGGTTGCTGGATATGGATATTGTGAATGGCTAGAATACAGAGGATGCATTGTGTTGTTGCACTGTGTGCTGTTCATGATCACTTTCACTAATCTGACCACTGTGGTCCCAACATCCTGATGTCCCTCCTGAACCCTCCATGACTGACCTCTCCCTCTCCACTTGCAGCGTAGTAGTTCATTTCAGAAACGTCCACCAGCTTAACATAGTTACACGGCAAAGGAGCTCCCACATGACCTAAAGGACAATAAAAGGGGCGTGTGATTTAGGCACAAGGTTTCTATTAATTATACTGTCCTGCATCCTGATTACCTGCTGTCCAGTCTCCAGGCAGAGACATGGAACATCCTGCGGTGCATTCGGTCTGCCCGTAGCCTTCGTAAAACTACACAACACACATGTTACCATCAGGGACATGGAATCTGAGTTTATACGATCACAGAATCTCACTCTGTTATGGATTTGGAAGGATTTAATGAATGTAAAGTGTGATTTTATGTACATAAAATATACATGGAAATCTAATCTGAATGTATATGAAATGTCATCCGGATGCATTTGTAATTCCATGCCAGTCAATACTTCTGAGGAACATATAGATTCTGGAAGGAAACACATGACACTTGCTGTAGGTGCACTATTTCAGTCACATACCTGGCAACCCAGAGCAGCCCGGAGGAATGTGAGGACAGTGGGGGACACTGGGGCGGCTCCGGTGATCATCAGTCTCACGCACCCACCCAGACTGGCCTAGAGGGTGGAGGAGAGCAGAAAACCTCTGGTTTTCCTTTCATTCAACTACTTTTGACCACTTTGACAAAGTGACAGCATTGTGTCCCTCTTGGGATTGCCTAATTAGCTTTCTTCTCTCTCTCTCTCTCTCTCTCTCTCTCTCTCTCTCTCTCTCTCTCTCAAATATATATGAAATGAAAGTCAGTACCTGGACTTTGCTGAAGATCAGTTTGTCCCACATGCTGTCCTTCCTCACGACTCCACTCCGAAGCTCCGACTCTTTCCTTCTGGTGGCGAAGTCCAGCAGCCAGCGCTTCAGTGGTGTGTTTGCCTGCCCAAAGATCTGCCAGCGAAGGTGTAAAGGGAAACGATACATCAGACTGAAGTGAAAGTGAAAGGGACTGTCATCCCAAAACACAGCACAGTGAGACACAGCCAAATACATCCTCTGTTTTTAAACACACACTGTCCAACAGGGGCCAGCACATAGGGAGCAGTGATGGAGACGGTACCTTGCTCAAAGGAACCTCAGGGCAATCAGCTGGTCTGGGATTCAAACCCTCGACCTTCTGATTACGGGGACCTAGTTCCTAACTACTAGAGTATAAACAGTGTCCCAGAAAAGACGAGATCCCACTTTTAAAAATTTGGTTGCTGAGCCCCTCTTTTTTCACTTCCTGTTTCCACTTACTGCTAAATCTATGAACCAAGATGGAAAAAAAAAATTAGATAGATATAGATATCGTTTCAACCACTAAACCAATTTTAGGCAATAATTTGGATTATCCTTTCCAACTGGACAAATTAAGTTGAAAGGGAAGGTGTATAGGACAGTAGTGAGACCAGCTATATTGTACGGGTTGGAGACGGTGGTGAAAAGACTGGAGGTGTCAGAGTTAAATATGCTGAGATTTGGGAGGGACAAGGATGGACAGGATTAAAAATTAGTATATTGGAGGGACAGCTCAGGTTGGACAGTTTGGAAACAAAGTACAAAAAGTGAGACTGCGCTGGTTTGGACATGTCCAGAGGAGAGATGAGGATTATATCAGGAGGAGGATGTTGAAGATGGAGCTGCTGGGAAAGAGGTTATGTACGTGGTGAGAGAGGACGAAATGGAGACTGAATGAAACCATGGTTTAAAACTGTTTGGGGTTCTCCTCACCTTATTTTATCTTCTGAAACACTGAAATCATTAAACAAAACAAAGATGCACCAATAGAGAGGAAAAAGTGGACAAACACTAGTTTTCCTGGTTGTGTTTGGGGACGTTGTGTCTCTAACCTTGTCAAACATGCGGTTGAGCAGTCTGGGAACAACCGGAAACACTGTGGGCTTCAGGGTCTTCAGATCATCCATCAGCATCCGGATATCACCCTGGAAATAACCAATCCTTGCCCCGTGGACCAGGATCACACTCTTCACACACACACACACACACACACACACACACAAAATCAACATCCTTCTTTCAATCTTCCACTGTAGATGATTTGTAGGTAAACACGTTTCACTAAAATTCTACCATATATATATATATATAATTTAAAAATTGAAGGATTTCAGAATAAAATATAACATTATACTTATTATACTTTCTGAAAAAGAATTTCAGGAATATCATCTTTTATTATGTGCTAAAATGGAAGGATTGATGAATAGAATATATTGTATCTGTAAATGACCAACGGCATACATGCTGTTGCTGACATCAGTGCCCATTCAATGTCTTTTGATCCGTTTCTAGGTGATGATCAGTGATTTAGACATGCAGGGAACACAGTGTCGTTCATCAGCAGCTCCAGTGTGAGACTCAAAGAGCAAATTTCACACATTTATTGGCTTCAGCTGCCTTTTTAAAGCAGTGTTTGCTGGTCTGACCAAACCATGACGGTAATTAAAGATCACTGACCAGTAGAGTGTTTCTGCACAAAAACGCAGAATTAGAGCTGCGCACTGAATATTATTATTATTATTAGTCATAGTAGATGGTAAAAGTAATACGTTCATAAATCTTTTTTTTTCCATGTCAAATCACCCACCCCTAGATGACAATAGAAATATATAGCTATGAGATATTATTATTATTATTATTATTAATAGTGAATGTGTGACAGGCATTGATGTCTGTTACTCTGAGGTAAATGTAAAGTACATACCTCCACCACTCTCTCGAACATGTGAGCGAGGGGAAGGTAAGATATGTGAATGTCATCAGGGTCAAGCATGCAGTGTATCTGTAAACACACATACACACACACACGCACACACACACACAGGCCGGGTTAAATCACACTGTACCTCCACTACTCTCTCGAACATATGACCGAGAGGCAAGAAGGAGATGAGAGTGTCGTGTTTGTTTGGCCGCAACTTTCCCTGTACACACATACACACACAAGAAGGAAACAGAAGGCAGACAACATGAGGAGGAAGTAAAAGAGCGATGATGAGAGAGAGAGAGAGTTTGATAGACTGAGCCCAGAAAAACCTTTACAAGTAAATAAATGATGCACTGCTTTTTCAAAACCTGAAATTACAAGAAAACTGGAAACGAGCAAATATGAGTTTCGTTTTTGTGTTCTGACATTTTTCAACCACAAAGACTCAAACTGTTGGTTTTAAAGTCATATCAAGTCTGTTTTTAGTGACATACATGCACTTTGTGTTTTAATTCGGTTCACTGATGTCAGACACTTTGTGGTGAGACGATAAAAAGAGCTGACTGTGGGACGAACAGAACAAACACTGGAGTGTTCAGAACTGGGAGCAATTCTTGTGAATGGACAAGAGTAAATTTCAGTGATTTGGGGGACGGGAAGGGTTTATGTAGCAGAAAAAGGAAAGGGCAACACAGAATGTGTTGTTCCTGCGGTGATACGGTTAAGTTATTCCTGAAATTTTCTGGAAAGGATGTGGTGAATCTGTGCTGCAGTGATAAAAGGAAATAGGTGGTCCAGCCAGTCTGCATCACTTCCCTTCATAGTAATGAGGGTTAAAGAGCTCCACACTTCACTTTTTTATGAAATATTTGGTTCCTGCAGGCTGTAGGCAGATCAGAATAATTTATTTTTACCTCTGTTATTCGGATGAAGCCGGCGCAGTTGGAGATCACGTTCCTGTGTGTGAGCATTGCTCCCTTCGGACTTCCTGATGGAAAGAAGAAAAGAGATGTTTGATTTTAATTGGAGAGAGCCAATAGAAAGAGAGAAAGAGAGCATGCATCTTCCTGTCTTTTTGTCAGCGCCAGTGTCTCCAACCGGTATAACATAGCTGGACTAACTACCATCCTGTAAACCTTCCCTTTTACTCTTGCTATTCCCCCTCTGTCACAGATCACTTCTGTCACTCTTCTCCACTCATTCCAACCTGCCACCTCTCTTCCACACTTGCCATTACTCTAAATTGTCCACCCTGAGTAAACTCCTCCACCTTCACCTCCTCTACTCCCTCCATCCTAACTACTCCACTTTCCTCCCTTTTATTCACACTCAGATATTCAGTCTTTGTCCTACTCACTTTCATTCCTATCCTCTGTAGAGCATATCTCCATCTCTCCAGGTTCTCCACAAGCTGCTCCCAACTCTCACTGCGGATCACAATATCACCAAACATCATCATCCACAGAGACTAGTGTCTAACCTCGTCCATCAACCTGTCCATTACTTCTGCAAACAAGAATGGGCTCAGTGCTGATCTTTGATGTAATCCAACCTTTTATAAACATCTGTCACACCTACTGCAGATCTCACCACTGTCACACTGCTCTCATACATATCCTGAAATACTCTCACATACTTCTCTGTTACACCTGACTTCCTCATACAAAACTCCTCTCTAGGCACTCTCATATGCTTTCTCCAAGTCCACAAAGACAATGTAACGATGTAATTTTTTCTGACCTTCTCTGTACTTCTCCATCAACACATTCAGAGAAACATTGTATCAGTTGAGCTCTTTCTCGGCATGAAACCATACTGCCGTTCACTGATCATCACCTCTTTTTTTAACCTCGCTTCCACTACTTTTTCCCATAACCTCATGCTGTGGCTGATCAACTTTATCCCTCTATGGTTACTACAGCTCTGTGCATCACCCTTATTCTTGAAAATCGGTACACTTCGTCTCCACTGCTCAGGCATCCTCTCACTTTCCAAGATTCTGTTAAACAATTTGGTCAGAAATTCCACTGCCATGTACTACAGCCATTTGTAATCCCACCAAACCAAACCTAATCTAATCTAATCTAACCAAACTTTACTGTGCTCATTGTGTTGAATTGTAATAAGTGTATGCTCAAACTGTGTATAGGTTTTGTATCAAGTTTGCATAAAGGTCTGACTTGGGCTGAAAGGAATTAAAATTTCATCCTTTCCTCCTCATAAGAAAGTGAAGGTGACTATCCTCATCTTTGTGAAACACAGTGAGACACAACGAAATTCAACCTCTGCATTTTACCCACACAAACACACAAACCATGCAGCATGGGGCAGTTATTGAAAGCATCCGTGGAGCAGTGATTGGGAAGGTACCTTGCTCAAGTGTACCTTAGGGCAATCTACTGGTCTGGGATTCAAACCCACAACTTTCTGATCCTGGGGCCTCGTCCCTAAACACTAGACCACCGCTGGCCCTACTGTCAGGCTGAAGATGGAGGTTTGCTTATGGGACTAGTGAATATTAGAAAATCTCCAGGTTCATTTTACAAAACAATACTGAGGACAACGGTGGCCTAGTGTTCAGGGATGAGGCCCCAGGACCAGAGGGTTCTGGGTTCAAATCCCAGACCAGTAAATTACCCTGAAGTACCCTTGACCCTTGCAAGGTACTGTCCCCATCACTGCTCCCTGATTGCTAGATATGTCTGCCCCCTGCTGGACAATGTGTGTTGAAATACAGAGGATGTATATTGTTGTGAGGATGTGTTTCTATTGAGGAAGTCACTTTCACTTTCACTGAGATGGAAATTTTCAGAGACAAACACACACCTACCAGTCGTCCCGCTGGTGAAACAGATCAGGGCAAGGTCTTCAGGCTTTGGGGGCTGCAGGAGATTCAACACATTGTCCAACACAGAATTCAGATGCAAAAGCACAGCAAAGTTTCATCAGTTCATGAAGAGAATTAAATGAGTTTGTTTAATTCAGAATTAAATTGTCATTACAGGGTCTACTTACAATCGGCCTCTTGTGGTTCGCTTTGCCCAAAGCCTGCAAGACACAGTCAACGGATTCAGGATCATTGCTATGTGTTTGTGTTTATGTGTTTATTTATTTATTGCAAATAGCTTATTTATAGAGCTAAATATATATATATATATTGGGCCGAAATGTTTTCCAAAAATAAAAAATAAAATAAAATAAAAAAATATATATACACACTGTACCCTAATTAACCCTATTCTAAGGTAATCTATCCTATTCTAATCTAATCCTGATCTAATCTAAATGTAATGTAATCTAACCTAATTTATGTTTCATTTAACTTAATTTAATTGCCAAATTTATGTCTGTGTGAGTGTGTGTGTGTGTGTTCTGACCTCCAGTTCTTTCAGGCTGATGATCTGGACACGCTCCTGCTGTGCTCGTGCTGTGATTTCTCCATCGAAGGCCTCCATCAGTATGATGGTCTTAACGCTGTGCTCTCGACCCGAGACACAGTCCAGGATCATCCTGGCCTTGTCCCCCACATCACAAATCACCGTGGAGATCAAGGCTGCAGATGGAGAGAGGGAGAATGAAGGAGAAGAAGACAGGAAGAGTGAGAGAGGAAGGGTTAGATTTTAATAACCTGACCATCGTTCTAAACTTTATCATTACAGCGCATTAACCCTCCTGCTTTCTCCATCTGATAATCTGGAGCAAATTAAATTAATTGCCTTACAAATTCTATTTAATCTGTTATTTTTATCATTAGTGTGTCTTTGTTAAAAAATGTTTTTTTTTTCTGTACTTTTTTCTTTTTTATTAAAATTTTTATTCTAAATGTATCTAACCTAACCTTCTCTAATCTAATCTCCCCTAATCTAACATAATCTATCCTAATATAATCTAACTCTACCTAATCTAATCTAATTTTACCTAATAAATCTAATCTTCCCTAATAAAACATAATCTATACTAATCAAATCAAATCAAATCTAACCTAATCTAATTTTACTTAATCTAATCTTCCCTAATAAAATGTAATCTATTCTAATCAAATCAATTTAATTTTACCTTAATTTGCCTAATCTAACCTAATCAATTTTAATCCAACCCTACCTTGCCTAATTTAACCTATCTTTACCCAATCTAACCTAAACTAATCTAATATAATCTAATCTAATGTTACCTAATTGAACTTAATTTTGCTTTATCTAATCTAATCTAATCTAATCTAATGCAATCTAATCTATTCTAAACTTATTTTTATCTAATCTAACCTATCTAATAAAAAACAAAAACAATCTAATCTAATCCAGTCTAATCTAGTCCACAGAATACTCCAGGGACTGTGAGAGCTGTGGCAAAACCATCAGGTATCTTGAAAATTCCTTGATGTTGTCCACTTTTTAACTTTTTACATTTTTACTGAAGGTGTGATCTTCACTTTCAGGATTTGCTGGTATTTATTCAAACCCATTCTTCTGACATGCTCCCTGTACCACTGGCTTCAACACAAAAGCATGTATGATCCACCCCCATGGTTAATAGTTGTACAGGTGGCTAAACACACCTTCACCCAAACATAACTTCTATTCTGACTTCATCCCTCCGCATGACGTTTTCTGCACTTCTGCACTTCTGCAAGCCTGATGCACGTCTCTGACGTGTATCTGGCTTGTTTAGATGTACCTTTGCAAACTTAAAACACTGAATTCCATGGCTGGGATACTGGAAAGCTCTTCTTATGCTGACTTTACCATGAAGGTCATATTTGAACAGTGCACCACCCCTCCAGAGTCTGCTTCATCTTCCTGGAGGTCTTTTGCAGTCAAAGGGGGGTTTGTCTTTGCCTTCTTGGCAATCCAAGAAGCAGAGAGATTTTTAGAAAGTTTTCTTGCTCTTCCAGACCTCAACTTTGCCTCCACTGTTTTATTAACTTCAGGTAATCCAGGTAAACAGCTTTTCTTTGTCCTGCATTGTAAGCATCAGTTAATTTCTTTTTCAGAGTAATGGGCAGATGCCAGGTTTTAGAGTCCAATTTCACATTTGCATCACCTGGGGTTTCCTTGTAATAACTGAGAAAAATCCACAGCGCTAGCAAGCTAATTAAGTCCTGAGACCTTGTTAAAAGTGCTAGGACCTCAAACATCTTGGGGTACACAAAGCTTTGCACAGTGCACCATTCCTTTGTTCACTGTACAATTGTACAAAACAAAAACAATACACTGAGAATGCACACGATCTCGAAAAATAAAAGTCATGCCTTTTGGTGATCAGGTCATCTTCTGCTCACATGACAACATGCTGCCAACTATCAGAGATACCACAGCACCTTAGCAACCACATAGCAACAAGCAAGTAACTGATGCAACCATGTAGCAATTCTCTGACATGTCAAACACCATAGCAACCATTTAACACTCTTCAAACAGCCACATCACACCAATCAAACATCTCCATCATCAACTACATAGCCACTGACAGAAAGCACATGTTAAAATGATACGTTTAGCCAAAACCAGAGCATTTGTGTGTGTTGATATATGTGTATCTTCACCTTTGTCTATGGTGTAAATAATGGCCTCGGTGCCCAGCGTGTCGTACAGGGGGACGGCCACCAGGGAATAAGTGTAGCAGGCCAGCTCTGAAATGGTCCACTGGAATCACACCACAATAAAGACATTAGGAGACATTCTTATCCAGAGAGGTGAAGAAGAGAGTGCAGGCAGGTTGCAATGGGTGGAGACAAATACCAGGAGTGACAGATGGGTACCAGCAATAGTGAAAGGAAGGGGTTACAGGATGGTAGTGAGACCAGCTGTGTTACATGGGTTGGAGACAGTGGTGAAAAGACTGATGGCAGAGCTGAGGGTGTCAGAGTTTAAGATGCTGAGATTTGTGTCGGAATGGGTAAGGATGGACATGATTAGGATGAGTATATTAGAGGGACAGCTCAGGTTGGATGGTTTAGAAACAAAGTGAGTGAAGAGATACTGTGTCTGTTTCTCAGAAAGACGAGGACAATATCAGAAGAAGGACGTTGAAGTGGGAGCTGCCGGCTTTTGCAGCATCACTGTGCTGACAAGATGGTAGTGAGACCAGCTATGTTACATGTGTTGGAAAGCTGGGAAAGACCCACACAGGACAAGCAATAATGTTAGTGTGTGTGTGTGTGTGTGTGTGTGTACCTCAGGTCTGTTCTGGGCAAAGATGCCTATGCATTTGTCTCCTGCTTGACTGTGGCCTCTGTGGAGCAATGCTGAACCAATAAATTCAGCTCTGTCTGCAACCTAAACACACACACACACACACACACACACACACACACACACACATCTGAAATAACTCTGCTAATAAACGCACATTTATGAAATATTATGAAATCAACAATTTTCTGTGTCAACTTGAGAAACTGATTTGAGAATTCAAAGACGGTCAAATGCAATGACTTTAAAAGGACTGAAGGAAAGAGTCGAGGTCATTCTGAGAGTCTGAATATGCGAACACTCTGAGAGTATGAATTTACGAACACTCACCTCTTGGTACGAGAGCCACTCATATGACTTCTTGGGTTTTCTTGACCCTAAACAAGACCCGTTCTCTGTGCAGGCAAATGAAACTTTATTTTAACTTAATGAGATTATTCATTAATGAGGTTCAAGACTTAAAAAGATAATTGATCACAAACACAAGCTGCAGTGAAATGTAGCTGCACCACTGAAGATCATGTGCAATGGCAGGAAATTAAAATATAATCCTGCATTCAAACAGAATGGAGGAGTAAAATAAAATGAATTTAAAATGAATGCAATTAGAATAAGGAATGTCATTGAATAAACTTAAATACAATAAAATTAGGTGAAATAAAATAAAATAACATTTAACAAAATAAAATATCATTAAACTAAATTAAATTAGAAGAGGTAAATAAAATTAGGTGAAATAAAATCACATTTAATACAATTAATTTTAAATTAAATTAGAGGAAGAAATGTAATAACATAAAATTAAATTCCATCAAATGTTTTAAAATAAATTAAAATTAATTTAAATTAAATTAAATGTATGAATAAAATGGAAGGGCTTATCCTTAATGTGTAAAATATGCAAATATACTAAAATATTCAAATACACAAAACTAAAAAAAGGAAAAAATAACATATGGAAGTATTAAATATGTATTATGAGTTATATAAATATAACTATATTATAAATATGAGGATAAAATTAATTAATTTTGTTTACTTTTTTCCTTTGTCACTTACTGGACACTCTGAGTCCCCGTAAAAAAGCCTCGTACATCGTCTGTGCATCATCGTAGAAATGGGTCATGAGTTTATCATCGTCCAACAGAATCGAGCGCCGAGCATATTCTCCACCCTGAAAAAAATCACACAGGCTACCATTAATTATCTGTGTGTGTGTGTGTGTGTGTGTGTGTGTGTGTGTGAGTGTGTGTGTGTGTGTGTGTGGTAAGAAACCTCATCCTTCATGAACACATTACTTCCTAAAGAGCCATCAGGAAATCACAGATGATCAACAGGGTGGGCCAAGTGTGTATTTCAGTGTTTGAGAAAGAGTGATAGTGGCCTGAGGTTTTGTGGTAAATTTAGACAGACTGATGGTTGCCTAGACGTTCCCTGTTGTTACCATGGCAACCTTGCAGTCAAGAGCTTTGCTTTCTGTTCTGATCAGAAGGAAGTGGATAAGTCATTTGTGTGTGTGTGTGTGTGTGTGTGTGTGTGTGTGTGTGTGTGTGTGTGTTTATTAGAAATGTAGAGACACAGAGGTTCTCAATTGAATATGAATGAAAGGGAGGAAATTGGAGTGGTGAGGATGGAGGGAGTAGAGGTAACAAAGGTGGAGTTTAAATACTTTAAATACTTGGGATCAACAGTTCAGTGTAACAGCGAGTGTGAAAGAGGAGAGAGGAGAAGAAGAGAGTGCAGGCAGGTTGGAAAGGGTGGAGAAGAATGGCTGGAGTGATTTATGACAGACGAGCACCAGCAAGGTTTACAGGACAGTAGTGAGACCAGCTATGCTGTATGGGTTGGAGACGGTGGCACTGACGATAAGACAGGAGGCGGAGCTGGAGGTGTCAGAGTTAAAGATGCTGAGATTTTTGTTGGGTGTGACGAGGATGGACGGGATTACAAATGAGTATATTAGAGGGACAGCTCAGGTTGAACATTTTGGAGACAAAGTTAGAGAAGCAAGGTTGCATTGGATTGGACATGTCCAGAGCAGAGACGAGGATTATATTGGGAGGAGGATGTTAAAGATGGAGCTGCTGTCATCTACAGCATCACTTTGTCAACTGGAAACTCCCCTAGGCTAAATCTACAGACCAGTTTGCCAATTTTTTTGGACCCTGAATCAGACAGAACCCGGACCATTAGGTTGCCCCAAGGTTCCCTTGAGCAGGGTACTGTTCCCATCACTGCACCCCACCTGCTGGATAAGGCTGCCCACTGCTGGAAGTTGTGTGTGGGTTAAAAGCAGAGGATGCATTTCATTGTGGTTCACTGTGTGCTGTGCAGTTTCACAATGACAACTAGTCACTTTCGTTTTTCACTTTTAGGGGTCACCACAGCGGATCGACAGTCTCCATGTCTTCCTGTCTTCTGCATCTTCCTCTTCCGCATGCATGTCCTCTCTTACCACATCCATAAACCTCCTCTCCTTCGTCTCCTCTTGCCTGGCAGCTCCATCCTCAACATTCTTCTCCCAAGGAGAAAAGGTCAGGATAGTAAAAAAGGAAACGAAAAGGATTCTGTACATTTTGTTTGGACACTCCCTCTAAAAAAACACACGTTCAGGGAAATTGAAATAACAGACAAGACCACAAGACCGGAATGCAGGATTGAAATGAGGTCACATTCTATGACTGATGCAGCTGCATGAAGGACATCCGTCTTGAGAGTCCACACACACGCGCACACACACACGCGCACACACACACACACACACACACACACACACACACACACACATTACACCCGGACAAGTACAGCCTTTGTTCCAAAGACAGGAAAGCAAAGCATGGGACATTATCAAACCACAACATGGTGCTGCTCTTTGAATATCAGCTTTCAGCACAGCGACTGATGGCCCACAACAGAGGTTACATTCAGACATCCAGCTCCAGATCTTTAGCATATAGACTGTGGCGAGATCTGTTTTTCTCATTCACACACTGACAAATACTTTTCCACACAGCTAATGCAGAACGGGGACATTTTCACAAGTTCACTTCAGCATGTGGAAAGCCTGATAAAAATGACACTTTTCCTATACGATGGCAGGATTTGCAATTAATACATATTTATTTTAGCCAGTTTTAGCCTGTTTTAGTAAAACAGTTTATTGTCTGTTTTATAGTTTACATTCTTAAAACTATATTAGCTCAGCAGTCCCCATTCAAAACAAAAAGTCCTCAGACATTCATAGTTTGGCTGAGAAATTTACAGTTAAACCTTATTCACAGTTTGACTATGATTTTTACAGATAACCTCAAACATTCATAGTTTAACTAAGAAATGTACAGTTAAATCTCAGTCATTCATAGTTTGATTAAGACCTTTACAGAAATTTACAGTTAAACCTCAAACATCCATAGATAGACTAAAAAATGTACAGTTAAATCTCAGTTATTCATAGTGTTACTAAGAAATTTACAATTAAACCTCAAACATTCATAGTTGAAAGAAGAAATTTACAGTGAAATCTCAGTTATTCAAAGCTGAACTAAGAAATGTACAATTAAAACTATCATAGTTGAATGAAGAAATTTACAGTTAAATTTCAAACATTCATAGTTTGACTCAGAAATGTACATTTAAAAATCACACATTCATAGTTTCACTATGATTTTTACAAATAAAGAAGAAATTAACAGTTAAATCTCAATTATTCATAGTTTTATTAAGACATTTACAGTTAAACATCAAATATTCCCAGACAGGCAATGAAATTTACAGTTAAATCTTAGTTAGTCATAGTGTAACAAAGAAATTTACAGTAAAATCTCAAACATTCCTAGTATATTATATATACAGTATATATATATATATATATATAGAAGTATATACATACATACAGCATATATATATATATATATATATATATATATATATATATATATATATATATATATATATATATTTATATATATAGTTATATATAGTTATAGTATAACAAGATATTTACAGCTCAACCATGAACATTTGACCAAAACTGAAATCTTGTTTATAGCTGAGCCATGAAATATGTCACTTTAATGTAAATTAGGATTTTTTCCTGAATTTAAAACCTGAATGAATCTGAAAACACACATGAAAAATGTCCTTCTAGAGATTCCTGCAGTACCTCTGTAGGAGAAGTGTAGGCATATTTACAGCAGATGAACCAAAGGTCAAATTTTTCATGGGCCCCCTTGAAACGTCTACTCTAAGCTTCTACACAAGCCATTAATTCAGTTCCTCTTTTCACTGTGAATCAAGAACTTTAAAATCTTTCGAGAAAGCTTTTAAATTTCCTTCCTTGAAAATTTCAGCAGCCAGATGAGGCCATGGTTTACATTTTACAGCATTTAGCAGAAACTCTTCCATTTCCTAATCACAGGGACAGTCTCCCTGGAACAACCTGGGGCTGAGGATTTTGCTAAGGAACCCAAAGATACTGGTGCTGGAGGTGGGATTTGAACCTGTGACCTTTTGGTCCAAAGGCAAGTATCCTACCACCAGAAAAACCACTGCTCAGTTTTGGTCCCCAGAACATTTCCTAGACCTCCAGCCTGTCTGTAAAGTGGGACACTGTAGGCACATTTATTCAACATTGATTTTACCTCTATCTCCACAGACTGCAAGGTTAGGTCGCAGGGGGGCTTGAGAGCTTTGGGTCTTGTTGCATACCAGTAGGTAGTGACGGCAGCGAACCCCCCCATCCCCATCAGGATGTTGGTGGGCAGGCTCCTCACGTACTGCCTCATGTCGCCCAGGTCGGGCACCCGGAACTGCCGGATCAGATCCTGTGCCTGCATCTCCCAGCCACCAGGTGGAGCTCCTTACGGAAGATTAAGAACTCAGGAGTCTGTGGGGAGCAAAGAGTGGGGGAAGTTGTTTAGTGAGACACACTGCAAACATATGGGAAGGACAAGGGCCAATGTCATCAAAGTGTCTTGCTTTTTGACCCAAGTCTGAACTAGAAATATTCCTTTTGATGGGCCCTTTTCCCTGCTTTTTAGGACCTATCCTGTCCCTAACAATCAAACAGGCTGACTTTGTGACTGATCTACGTAAGCGACCTCTATCCTGATTGGCTGTCCTGTATCGCATCTCATTCTAAAAGCAGCCTAGAAACAACAGAAATGTGAAAAACATTCAAGTTAAATTAAATATGCCCTTTCACACACTTCACACACATTTAAAACTCTCCCAGAAACAAGAGGTACAGTCATAGGGTCACATGACCCCAATTAAACAAAGAATAGCGTCTCCAAAACAGA
>CM029377.1:22642390-22647390 GCA_017165825.1 Hepsetus odoe
GGCCATCCCGAGTTCATACCAGCGTGAGAAGCTTCAGAAACAGGACTTTTTGACTTGAAACATCTCCAAAAGCAAGAAACTGATCTGGGAGTGTCCAGGCTTTCACACAAAGGTTGATATTCATTTAATCTCTGTCCTCTGTCTTTTCACTCTTCACTTCTAAGCAAACTACGAATTTGAAACCATTCTGGTCTGGGATTCGAACCCACAACCTTCTTGTCCTGGTACTTGGTCCCAAAACGCTTAACCACCGCTGCCCCGATTCCATCCAGGTTTAAAAAAGATGAACAAATGCATTGTAGGATGTTCTGATGGAAGGATTTTACGTCCAAAAAAAGAACAGAAAAAGCATTCTGAATTGCTTCTCAGCCCAAATTCCAGACATTCCAGAATGGAAACGATTTTGACCCTGACACATAACACATGTGATACACACGCCCTGCCACTGCTTAGTGTTTCTGTTAGAACTGAGATTATACTACCAGCTTCAAGAATAAACTCAAACTGGGGTGCAGCATCACATCATCAAACCGTCAACTCATCACAAGCTAGATTTCTCTGTAAGGTTCCTTTTTTAAATAAAGCTTTACAGGATTTGACTTTGAATGCTGTGAAATTGCTGCAAGGCTGAATAAGACTTTATGGCATCTGACATGCAAGTCGGCGTCATTAATATTGTGCGAAATCTGAAGACGGGGTCTGTCTAATCTGATGAACAAAGCTGCCAGTCAAGCCCTGAAGCTCTGCAGAATAAGCTCCATTTCATTTTGGTTCCCTTTTTCATCCATCCGTCCAACTGTCCATCCATCCTAAATCCCAAACCCAGCCTAGTACACTCACGATACTCCAGAAAGGCTATGGGGTGGAGAAGAGCGGCAAAGATAAGTGTGAGAGTGATCTGTGTCAGATGGGTAGCAGCGAGATTGAAAGGGAAGGTTTAGGGATGGTACTGAGCCCAGCTATGCTATATGCATTACAGACCGGCAGCAGAGAAGCGACACTGCATTGGTTTCATATTGCTATGCTAAAAGCTAAAATGAGGGACATTTATCCCAACATCAGTTCAGTTTTAGACCTAGGCTTTGCTCACACTGCTGCTTCTTGCGAGACTGAAATAGGAAGTGGTTGGAGGTGCTGACACTTCAAAATACATAAATACATTTTGCTGAAATTTGTGAGATGATAAACTTGAAAAACCACTAACTGCTTACTCTGTGTAAACTGGAAACACTGCAGCCATGTCAGGGTCAGGACGGGATCCTGGCACCTGTTGTATGTGTCCTAACCAAACCCTTCCTCCAGTCCTTACGGAAGGCAATGCACGTCACACTGGCTTGCGGAATATGAACGTGAACCCAGTTGTGATGGTGCAGCTGTTGTCCTGTCCTGAATCAAGTCTGTTCAGAACATAAAGCTCTCTGCAAAGCATGAGAAATGACCCACGGCCTCAAAGACACCAAGGTGAGACAGGAGACTGGAAGCTGGACGCCGAGGCCTGATCCTACAGTCCACAAAGGCCACATTGTGTCTGCTTTGCTTCTACATGAGCTAATTATGCATCACTGGCTCCATTTTATTTTCCTTTATTTATTTGTTTTCATTGTTATTGTCATACGAACTCCTCACTTTATATAAATAACACTTTCAAACTCTCCAAGCAGTGACTCTGTGTATCTTATGTGCAGAAGTATACATTCTCATTTATTCCTTCTAATATTACTGCAGGCTGTTACTTTACACTTTTGTACATTGTCACCCTTAAAGCAACTTTTTTTGAGTAACTTTTGTTCAACAATCATTTTCATACAATTTAGTACGTGTCACTTTATATATTTTACACTTTTATACTGGTGAATTTATAAATGTTACACTTTCATGTTGATCACTTTATATATTTTACACTTTCATGCTGGTCACATTACATATTTTACACTTTCGTACCAGTAAGTTTGTATATTTTACACTTTAGTATGGGTCACTTTATGTATTTTAAACTTTCACACTTTGTAAAGTATAAACAATAACTATACAATACAATTACAATATACTCTGCCCTTCCTACAAACACATATAAATATAATCACAGTCTTCGGCCCTTATTCACAATCAACTCCGCACCTTTAATTATCACACCTGTTGGCCCAACCTCCAAAATACCACATGACCATGCCTACAACCTTTTTTTGCGCGACCCCGCCCACTTGTCTTTTATAATTGAAATCCTAAAGAACTCAATAGTCTCCTCTAAACATGTGAGACTGTTATGACAGTAAGGTTAGTTACATTTACACACACACACAAATACATGTGTATATGTATATATTTACTCATTTGTGTGTGTGTGTTGTATATATATATATATATATATATATATATATATATATATATATATATATATGTGTGTGTGTGTGTGTGTGTGTGTGTGTGTGTGTGTGTGTATACATTTTACTTATATATATATAGTACTGTGCAAACATTTTAGGCAGGTGTGGAAAAAATGCTGTAAACAAAGAATGCTTTCAGAAATATAAATAATGATTGTTTATTTTTATCAATTTACAAAATGCAAAGTGAGCGAACAAAAGACAAATCTAAATCAAATCAATATTTGGTGTTACCATTTTGCCTTCAAACCAGCATCAATTCTTCTAGCCCCCACAGAGCCCTGATCTCAACATCATCCAGTGTGTCTGGATTACATGAAGACAGAAAGGATGTGAAAACCTACATCCACAGAAGATCTGTGCTCAGTTCTCCAAGATGTTTGGAACGACCTACCAGCCGAGTTCCTTCAAAAACTGTGTGCAAGTGTACCTAGAAGAATTGGTGCTGTTATGAAGGCAAAGGGTGGTCACACCAAATGATTAACAAATGATTAACACTTCCATTTTTGAAAGCATTCTTTGTTTACAGCATTTTTTCCACACCCACCTAAAACTTTTGCATATATATATATATATATATATATATATATATATATATATATGTATACATATATGTATATATGTATATATATATATATGTATACATATATGTATATATGTATAAATGTACAAATAAGTAAATGTGAAGATTTAAAGGCACTTACAGCGAATCTTTAAACCACCAAAGAAAAGAGAAGAGCAGCACAAACCTGGGAGGAGAAGATGACAGTAAGAGGAACCCAGCTGCTGATCAGAGAGAGAGCGAGAGCAAGAGCGAGAGAGCGAGAGGACACGCCCACCTGTACTGGGATTGGCTGAAAGAGCCCCGCCTCATCCTGTAGGGGGTATGGTATGGTGAGTCTTATGGAGGTTGGCAGCTCAGAGGTTATTACATTAAAATATAAATATATAGACCTTACATCGTATCATTCTAAAATTATATTGTAATATATACATTATTATTGTGCCACATAAACTTATCCTGCAAAATATCAAGTTATGTCGTAATTTATAAGCTGCACTGCATCACATTAATTTATATTTTGTCATTTAAATTTTGGGTTTCCCAACCCTGTGATTTTATTTATATGTGTAATAAATTATGTTAATTTATACATTATAAATGACATTTAATCATAGAAACTTTTTTTTTTCACAATAAACTTACATTTTATCATAATAAATATAAATAGTATCATATAAACTTACCTTTTATCAAAATAAACTTACATTTTATTGTAGTAAATATACATTGTATCATATAAACTTACCTTTTATCAAAATAAACTTACGTTTTTCCCAAATAAACTTACATTTTATCCTTACAAAAACTTACACTTTTTCATATAAACATATTCTTTATCATATAAACTTACATTGTATCACAATAAACATATATATTAACATAGGATTTACATTTTATCATATTAACTTACATGATGATATGTCATATCATAAACCTTACATTGTATTATAACATACATTTTATGATTAAAAAACTTTTAAAATATAAAAGAATTTAAGATAAATATTAAATATTCTGTATCATTTAAACTAATATTGTAACTTATAAACTGATATTGTACCATATGAACAAAAATCTTTTACATCTAAAAATATATTGAGTCATATGAGCTTATATTGTAACACAATCATGTACTGAATCTTAAAATCCATGTATAATATGTTTATTATATTTATGTATAAACCTATATGAAACCTGGATTTTATAATCTTTAAAATTGAGAAAATTTTTGCCAGCTTTTAAATGTCAGAAGGGTAATAACTACAAAAATTAATTTCTAACTGATGTATGAAAGTAAAAATTTAGGATCTTCGTGGATGTCCCTTATGAGTCGTGATTGATATTTAAAGGAGAGTCTCTGCCACCCTCTAGCGGCCAAAGTAGGACATCACGAGGAAAAAACAGGTTTTCACTTTGAACGTGAATGCCTTTTAATATTATTGATTACAAATAAATCCAGTTTAATCACACAGTCAGTTAGAAACAGGAGTTGACACTGTATTTAAAAGGCTTTTCATTATATTTTTTCCTGCCTCTGAAAATCTGTGGGGTTTTTACCCCCAAAATATAAGAGATGATCATTTTCTACTCACATTTATGAACAGGCTCTTTTTTTTGTTGCTTCTGGTTGATGCATGCCAATGAGCTCCAATCTGACTAGATGTCCTGTTTGGGTCTGAGACTCTCCTTATCCTCTGAAGAAGCAACAATAAAATGGGTCACAAAAACGTCACAAAAATTAAAGAATATGTTTTTTTAGCTTTTATCCCATATAAAGATGAGGATAATGGTATTTTCTTTTTACTTTTACATTGTGTTTAAGTACAAACTCATTTATCTTTAAAAAAAAAGGAAGTAAATAATTTTTTTCCTGAAATGGCCCTTTTTGTAGTTGATAAAGGTTAATTTTTAACAGATAAAATGATCAAACTTTTATATTTGACAGTGTAATATGGAGATGGTCTCGGTGTGAGGACGTAAAAGTGCTCAGACGAAGCCTTAACGTCTGCACCAGACCCTGCGCCGTTTGTTTGGTCCGGGGGGTCAATATG